>PVIH01028253.1:0-15513 GCA_004025045.1 Sigmodon hispidus | reverse complement strand
CCTGCAGCCCTGACACACTTACATCTTGGAAAGGTCACCAGGCAGAGGAGCAGCAACAGGACAGCCATGCTCTGCTGGAGGCTCTAGTGAGAAGGAGATGGGGCTTCTCAGCATCGCCTGGGCTTTCAGCTGGAGCCTGAGGGCTGCTTTGCATGAGGGAGGTTCCTGAGAGGATAAAAGGAGGCACAGGGCAAGGTTTCCACTTTTTCCTTCATGTCACTGAGATTTAATTTGTGCTTCTTTGTGGAACTGGAGATGGAAACTCAGGAACATTTTCCTGCTTCTCTCTGGACTTCCAATTACTGATAAGCAATATAGTATGAGTCACACTGTGCAGGCATTGGATACAAAACATTGAGTTCATATTGATGTAGTGCATGCAGAAAGGGATACTAAATCCTTGATGCATTACTATACACCCAGAAAATTCCAGTTGAGGAATGAAATTTAGTCATATAATGGTCTTTCTGACATAAAATCTGGCTTAAGGAACTATTAGTAAGTCTGTCTTAGTGTCAGTTGAGTGAATCTTATTCTTATTACTCACCTGGAAAATTTAATTTGTGAGAAGGCAACTGATACATATTTAGTACATGTGATTTGAATCTTTATCTGTCTTTATGTCTGTCCCTTTGTACTTTTATATTTCTCTCTTTGTCTCTTTACTACATAAAGCACATTACAATTTCAGGATCCTAAAACTGATTATTGCATTGATGATTGCATTTCATTGCAGGTGAGCTGTTTATAAAACCTCATAAAAAGGAATCGCATGCACCGAGGCTTGAGGGTTATGGTACTTGGAGTAATAAGGAGACTGAAAAGCCCAAGTGATGATTAGATGTGGAGAGGAGGACACCCTTGAGCAGAGGGAATACTCACCTTGTGTGAACTGTGTTCCCACAAAGAACATGGGATTGCAGACTTTTCCTCCATGCCTTGCTATTGTAAATCACCAGGAAGGGGTGAGAAGAACTCGAAGCATCGGGTTCAGTAAGGAATGAAAGAACATCCACCATTCCTTCTCAGTTGGCACCTACATGTTGTGTCCCTTATTCCTCTGTGCTTGGACTTTCTATTGTGAGTGGACACGGGTCTTAACATTGGGAAGACAGCCATCCTGTGCAAGCTCCGATGGGCACTCTGCTATGTGAATGCTGTTTTTCTTTTTCATGTTGCTATGAGGTGTAGAAGAATAGTGTTTTTGCAGGTTTTTAAATTATTATTATTATTATTATCATTATGAACAAAGAAGTCACACTTTCTATCCTTGTGTATCCTTATTCAAGGTCCCTTCCCCCTCCCAACACATCAGGTCATTCTTTCTTCTCCACAATTCCCCATCCCCTCCCTGGGCAGGCGGCAGGCAGTTCCATGGTCCCACTGTCCCAATATTGCTTAGTTTAGTCTCCACTCCTGGCAGATCCAGTTTTGTCTCCCCTCCCTCAAGAGTGAGTCAGGTGGAAGAATAGTTTTCATACATTATGCTCAATGTGCCACATCTTAGGTTTGCTTAAGTTTGGGTTCAGTTTATAAAATCTTGAGAACAAAGATTATAAACATAATTGCACATTTTTTTATCATCTAGGAGAAATTATGTGACTTCTTTTGCTCAATAATTTTTGGTACGGGCCACCTTATACATAGCTTTTGTCTTCATATTATACTTTATTTTCAATAGTTTCCCTTCTCCAAGAAGCTCTCTTAAGTAAGGTGCCTAGAAAAAGTCACTTTTAAAGGAAATGTTTTCCTGGCAAAGCTGTGTATTATTTATAATTATCTTCTCTTTGAGAGTTGAATCCTTATACTTAAGGCCTTATTCAATCATACACGTATACATACACATAGTACCAGATTGTATATTTGCATAGTGATTAGAATTTTGTCAGTACAGCCAAAGCTATGATTATCTGGGAAGGGGAATTCTCAGCTGGATAAAAAAATGTCTCATCTGATTGGACTGCATCCAAGCCTATAGCGGCATTTTAGCTACATTGGGATGACACATTTTTTTATATTTATGAGGAAAGAGCTGCAGAATATTTCTTTTGACACAGGGAAAGAATAATTTATTGCAGAAGACATTTCATGATGCTTGAGACTCCATGAAGCTCATTCAAAAGAACCTGTGAACCTTTCATCCGAGCTGCACTCTCCTCTACCTCTCACTCCTGATGACCCTTTTTGGACCTTCCCTCTCTCATGTCTCCATTCTATCCTTTCCTTATTTCCCTCTCTCTGTCTTCCTTATTTTTAACAAGGAATAGTGATATTTCAAATACATTATTCATTAATCCACATGAGATTAATGTTATGGGCTACAGAATTATACAGGGAAAAATTCAGGCTTCACAAAAGGGCAAACTCACCAGATCCAAGGCTCTGATGGAGTATCTAAACAAAAGAAACACAAATTGTACTGGTGTTTTTGCCTTTAAAATGTTTGAGCTTTTCTGGCTGTGGATTATTTAAGCTTTCTCCCATCAATTATACTTTTGTGATTTATCCCATAGTATAGCAATGTTTTAAGCATTTACTGGGTACGATTTCTCCCATATGTTGGATACCTGCCCCCATTCCATTGGACAGTCAAGAACCTTAGTTCCCACAGCCTAATCTCCACTCTGTTCTCTGAGACAGACAGTACAAACTAGCTCCTTTCAATTATTTCTCATTTGGCAGGACACATAGTCAGAAAAGGTGTCTTCATATAGATTACATTTGGCACCTTCAGCAATAAAGAAATGTCCAAGCCTTGTAAAATTACAATTTCCAGAACACTTCTTTATTGTGTCTACATAAACTGAAAAACTTAGCAATAGAGGGAACAGAAGAAAAAAATAGAATAAAAGAAGAACATGTACAGAAAGAGCATTCTCTGAGTAGACTGATTTCTATGCCGTCAGTTAAATGGACTTCTATGTTAGTTTGTAGAGCCTGTCTTGGACTCTGGGAGGAAATATTTAGGATACACCCCTAAAAGCTTTTGATAAAATATATTTTCTACATGAATCAAACCCTTGTATACACCACAGAATTCTTACACTGAGTTACCTCCCAGCACTACATAATAAAATTTTAAAGTAATACTTTATTTTTCAATTGTGTATATAAGTTTCTGTGTGAGCTGTTTAGAGCTCATGGGGAGAAGTAGAATCACAGGGTTCTCTGTACTTAGTGACAGTTATGACTTAACACTTCTGGGTGCCAGGAGTGACAATTGATTCCCTGCAAGGTCATTAAGCTCTGTGAACCAGGATCTGCTTCTCCCAACTCCCTGATAGTCCTCTCAGGTTTGCTGCAGTTCTGTCCTCAACAACACAAATATCACAGCAATCTGCATGAGCCTGGAGAGCATTTTATCAGTGAGAGCCAGGCACCAGGATGGCAAAAGTGCCAGTAAAAAGTACATGGAAACTAAGAAACTCATTGTAGGGAAAGTAAAATTATGACAGGGTGACCATGGCTTGGGCAGTGTAGAGTGATATAACTACTTGGTTAGATGAGAAGGGCTCAAACATTGAGTTGAATTGATATTGACCATATTTAATAACAACACATCCTGCCGTCATAAAGGAAAGACCAGATTTTATAAATTATTAGCAAAATAAAAACTAGTCATTCAACAAGTAAAGAATTTATTGCTTTGGACTCTGAAGTGAAAGCTAATTTTTACCAATTGCAAAAGCATGAAATGATAATCACGAGCCTTTTATCAGATCTTTTTGGTATAGAAGCAGGAAAACATTGATTTGTCAGTTTCCAAGGTTTCTTGAGAAAATTTCATCCACTCAGGGTAGCTGTGGCTCTATGGCATATGAAAAGTTAAAAGAATAATTTATAGATTTTTCTAATTTCCTAGGTAATAACTTAACTAATTGTTGAATCCTTCGAAGTACCTATATAATCATGAAAATAAATAAACACATATACCTTTATTAACATATATGTTTATATATATAAATGTATGACTTATGTACATAATAAACACATATATGGAACAATTAACATTATATGTCATTCTTTTGGATAATAAGAAAAACCTGCAAAACATTGGATAGCTTATAGTGTTTGTAAGAAACCATTTGATCTAGTGTGTGAACAAATAGGAAGATTCATAGAATATGACAGTGGAGAGGGGCCATGAGGATTCTTCCCTCTTTTTGGTTGGGAGATGAAAACACACATTCTAACATTAAAAGTGAGGCACACCAGGGTATCTTAGAACTTCCTGACTTCTGAAGCAAGACCATACTGGTCCTAGGTGTTCATGGTGTACCTTGACACCCCCTGCTGGCCCTGAGTGTCTCTGCAGTAAGGTTTTTGAGCAGGCTCACATTGGGTTCTCTCACTGCGTGTCTGGCACAGTAATACATAGCAGTGTCTTCAGGTTTCAGACTGTTCAGTTTTAAGAAAACTTGGCTCTTGGAGGTGTCTCTGCTGATGGTAATTCTGGATTGCAGAGCTGAATTATAATCTGTGCCCCCACCACTCCATATTGCTCCCATCCACTCCAGACCCTTTCCTGGAGGCTGGCGGACCCAGTGTACACCAAAGCTGGTTAAAGAGAACCCAGAGACAGTGCATGTGAAAGACAGAGTCTGTGAGGGCTGCACCAGGCCTGGACCTGACTCCTTCAGCTGCACCTGGGACAGGGCACCTGGAGAAAAGCAATATCACCATCAGTCCTACATCCCATAGATGACATGTCTGGACCCTCTCCTGAAACCCTGACACACTCACAGCTTGGAAAGGTCAGCAGGGACAGGAGCAGCAGCAGGACAGCCATGCTGTGTTGTAGTTCCAGTGAGAAGGAGATGGAGTTTCTAAGGTAGGTCTTGGCTTTCAGCCTGAGCATAGGGGCTGATTTGCATTGGGGGAGGTTTCTGAGACTATAAAAGGAAGCACAGGCTAGGTTACAATTTTAATTTCAAGACAGTGAGACTTGCTATGTGCTTCTTTGAGTTACTGGAGATACAAACCAAAGAACGTTTTCCTGATACTCTCTAGATTTCCACTCCCAGAAAAACAGGAAATACTACAAATTATGCTGTGGAGCAAAAATATCAAAATGTTTACACTTTTATTTATTTAGTGCTGTACAACAAGATTCCATATCCTCAGAGCATTAATCTAGCTCCTCCAGTAGATGACTGAAATGACACTGTGGCTCTTTGTGCCCAGCAATCTTGACTAATGAAATACTTGCAATTATTTTTCTTGGTGTCTGTGGAGTTGTGTTGGGTCTTGCCTGACTACTGAATGGTCCTTGATATGAGGAGAATATTGATTGAGAAATATCAGAGACAGCAAGAATTAGTGAAAGAAATCAGTATGGGAGTGTTCTCAGTAAAGACGGTAGCAGTCCTGAGTTCATATTCATGGGCTATTTATACACTAACAAGAGAGGATTCAGAAAACATCTCCTTCTCAAGGACACCATTGTCACAAAGTGCAGACATGTACAAATATTCTCTCCATACTCAAAACCTCTAACATTAGGTCTTAAAGAGTAAGGAACTTGGTACCCTCTGCTTTGGTCAAAACATCATGATTTACAGCCTTGCAGAATTTTAACGAACTTGAACTCTCAGACCTTGAATCAAGACAGAATAAGGTCACACTATGGAGTCTATGCGGGCCCCACAGAGTTGTCTTATTTTTAAGACTTCTAAAAAAATGCTCAGTAGTTCTCAATTGCTCAGGTCAGCTGTCTCTCTGGGATTTGTCATCAAGATCTTGGCTGCTTTATGCATGTAATCTCTCCTTTGTCTTTTCAACTGAATTGGGAGCTTGACCCAGTACTTAGCTGTGAATCTCTGCATCTGCTTACAACAGTTTCTGGATGAAGATTCTATAGCGACAATTAGGATGCTCATCAATATGATTATGTGAAAGTCAGTTAGGGCTCCCTCTTCACTACTGCTTGGAGTCTTCCCTTAGGACATCCTTGTGGATCCCTGGGTATTCTGGGGAGCCTCAATGGAACAGAACTAGGCCCTCTGAAGGTGGATGACAGTTTAAGGGTGATGGCAGCTTATGGACATTTGGGAATGGGACCAGCATTTATTACTATTGCATGAACAGGTTTGCGGAGCCCTTTCCCCACAAAGGAGCTCCTTGTTCAGTCTTGATACTGTAAGGAGGACCTTGATCCTACCTTAATTTGGTATTCCAGACTGCATTAAATCTACCTGGAATCCTCTCTCAGGACTGGATGGAGGATGGGGTGGGGGGAGTTTGGGGAAGGTCTGGGAAGAGGGGAGGGGGAAAATGGTGGGTATGCTAAAAATCTTTTAGATAAAAAAGAAAAATTAAATAATGACACCTTAAAGAGAAATAACTTTGGAGGAAGAAGTTCACAAATATCACATGTGATCCCATGGTATTTGAGAGGAAATCTGTGGGACTGATTTGTGTCCCATCTTACTGAGGCTCAGACTTCACCTTCTCACATCAGAACATCTTACCTGGGCACTAGCCTTAGTACCTTTTAATTGATGTCAGTTGATCTCAATGTAATTTTCTTTCTTTCCTTTCACTCTTCTCAGGTTTAAGCCACACCCACATCCCTAAGTATGAGTGTTGCATTAGTGGATGTTGGGAAGGTCCGTGATCATAACTACATAAAAAGCAGTAGACTGACATCTGCTTGAGGGTTCTGTTAATTGAAGTGAAAAAAGAAACCAGAGCTGAGTAAGTGAGGTCAAGAGGTGGAGAGGAGAGCAGGAAAGAACATGGGAACCCTGTGCCCTGAGGGGGAATTCTCCATGGCTTGGAAGTGTAAATCACACTGTAGAGAAGTGCAGAGCTGGAACCAACCTGTTCAGTCAGTACTCAGAGGATGTCTGTCTAGCTGGGCATTGGAGACTCTTTTGTGTATAATCTTTTTACTGTGAGTTGTAGTGGTGGAGACTGGTCTGAACTTTAGGGAGGACTTCCTTGGATGTTGTGATTGTCACCCACAGTGTGAGTGTTGTGATCCAGGAAGTTGTTTAAAGAACACAATGCTAACATTCCCAAGAGGTGTAGTGGCTGGTCATTCCGTGGGTTGGCTACATGTTGTTACTGGTCACAGGAAAAAACCTGAAAAAAAAGGATATTATATTTGAGAATCTCTTTCTGAATGGTTTAGGAGGGATATACTACAGAAGTAATGAAATAAAACGATGGATTTTCATGTCTACATTTTAACTAAAAAATAGCTACAAGTCTTAAATATTTTAAGTTTGTATGGATTTTGTATATTGATACAACTGTAATGTTGTTTTGTGCAAGCTTTTGAATATAAACACAAGGAATCTTTAAGTGAATCCACATTCCTGGGTGTGGGAAACAAAGGGTACTTTATCATCAATGCATGTTTATATCTCTGTAAACTTCAGCAGAGGACTTAGGATAATATTAGATGACATGCTGCACTTGGGGCTCTTAAGTTTCTTGACTGTGTTTGAACTTTGTGCTCTGGAATTCTGAGATGAAGCCTCTGGAGGAATTGAGTCACTGGTGTAGCTGGAGAGTTCTTACAGCCCAGCTCTGCTTCTCTTCCATTCTCTGCTTCCAAAATGCAGTGCAGTGTGAGAAGTCAGCTCCTGTCCCTCTGTACCATGCCTTCTGCCATGATGGACCATGTCCCTCACACCTCAGACAAATGAAATCTTCTTCCATTTAAGTGCTTTCTTTCATGTGTGGCAACACAGCATAAGAAAAGTAACTACTTAAATGAGCAAATTAAAAATACTTTATCCTAATAACCTCACAGAGGTAATCACATACACCAAACCTGGAAATGGTTAGGTAACATTAAATGGAAAGTAATTTGAGCACCTAGAGTTAGAATATCTTTAAATAATGAAAACATCTTAAATGTTAAAACATGAGTGAATCCTTTTTGGAGTCCTTTAGTACTTTAACTTTATTTAATATCAAGAATGTCTTCACATTTTATCTTCTCTTTGTTACTCTTGCTCCTCAGTGACCACAACCTTCTGTATTTTCTTTTTATATATTCTCCCCCTAATATTGATTTTCTTATTTTGTCACATTCTCTGAATAGAACCACTAGTATTTCTTTTTATTCCATCCAAGGAAAATTGTTCCAGGGAATCAGGTCTCTCCTGGTGCAAATAAGCATGGATACCTAATTTTTTCACAATTCTTAGCCTTTGCAGTAATCTTAGCTGTGAACATTAAACTGTTGGTTAGATCCTGCACTTCACTTGTGCCTCAGAAGAATAGAAATTATAAATGATGTTGGAACTGGAAAGATGGCTCAGTTGTTAAGAATGTTAGCTCCCATTGAAGGAAGATACTAGAATAAAATCCCTAGCACCCAAATCAGACAGTTCAGGGCTGTGTGTAACTCCGGCTTAGAGAGAGTGAGGCCCTCCTATGGACACTGAGGAAACTTCTTTGTCCATGAGCACCTGGACATTGAATGAGGTAAGGATGTCTCCAGCACAAACCTAATTGACTACATCAGTACTGCAAAAGGAACAACTATCTCCTGCATTGGGAACAGTCCTCATGGATTTGGTATTTTTTACTACAGATGAGAGAGCTGACTGTGCCTCTCACCAGCTTCACCACACAGAAGACTGACCCCCACAGAAGAGTGTTCCTGGGTAACACAGTAGATCTGTTCCTGGTGGTTAAGGACTAAGTGTGCCAGCACAGATGATGTGAGAACAGAACTGGCTCTGCCCCTTGCTGCTTATTTCAGAGGGTGTAGCTTGAAGTTTCTGGCCCAGCCTAGCCTTTGGTCAGGTTCCACATGAAGTCACTTAGTCCCAACAATCACACAAAACTTATATTAATTACAAATTGTTTTGCCTGTGGTTCAGGCTCATATCCAACTACCTTTACAACTTAAATCGACTCATTTATATTCATCTATATATTGCCAAATTGCTCCAAATATTTACCCGTGTCCCATTATATTTTCCTTTCTGTGAAGCTTGCCTGCAGTATCTCCTTGATTCTATCCTTCTTCCTCTTTTATCTATGCTTGAATTTCCCACCTGCCTCCCTGCTGCCTTGTCAAAGGCCAAAACATTTCTTTATTAGTCAATAATAAAGCATATTCACCATATACAGAAAGACACACCATTTCACTTCTTTTTATTTGTCTAATCAAACAGAAAAGTTTTCATTTTAAAATGGTAAAATTACATATAACAAAATAGTTATTAAGCAATTCTCCTGGATTTGTTATTAAGAAGAAATCTAGAAAGTGGAGAAGGGTGACAGATTGAAGTGTGATAAACAAGGTGATCCAGTCAATGGGCTGAGTACAGTCTGTTATTTATTTGCCTTCTCTTTAACCTAAAGAATACCCTATTAGAGTTATTGATCTAAAAGTTTGTTTTTTTTACAGTACCTTTAAAAAACAAGATAAAGAACAATTTGCCGTTACAATGCCCACTTATAATATTTCTCAGCCTATAAACAGATATCAGTGGAGTGTCTTCCCTCAAGATATGCTAAATAGCACCACACTGTGCCAGTATTTTGTACAAAAGCCAGTAGTACAATAACATAATAAATTCCCATAAACTATAATTTAACATTACATGGCTTGGGGATTACAAATAGCCTCTGAACAAATACAAAATGGGCATTTCATTAATTATTTAGGTTACAAAATGGGTGAACAAAAAATTAGATCCCAAAAGGTATAAATCAGGAGAGACAGATTGAAGACACTTAAAGATTTTTAAAGATTACTAGAGACATGGCCAATTTATGGCCCACTATTGGAATAAAAAATGATGAATTTAATTATTTGTTCAAAATCTCACATGGTGATTAGGACTTAAATAGTCTGAGAGAATTTTCACCTGAAGCTGAGAGAGAATTGGCTTTGGCAGAAAAGAAATTACAGGATTCACATGTGGTTCGTGTGGATCCAGACCTTAATTGCATCCTAGCTATTCCTAGCTATCTTGCAGTATAAGCACTCTTCTACAGAAATTTAATGCAAAGGGAAAATGTTACATTGGGATGGATATTTCTACCAAATAAGCAGAGTAAAAAAATAAAGATATGTGGAAAAGTTTTCTGAAGTGATTTTTAAAAGAAAATTAAGACTTTCACAATTGACAGGAATGGGCACAGAAGAAATTGGTGTACCTTTAACTAATGAAGAAAATAACCAATTAAGGGTAGAAAGTGAACTTTGGCAAAATGCCTGCAGAAATTTTTGGGAGATATTAACAACAAATATCCTCAAAATAAAAGAACTGAATTTTTAAAGAAAACTAACTAGAATATTCCTCGTGTTGTATGTGATAAGCCAGTTTCTGGACCCCCTATAATTTATACAGGAACAAACAAACCAGGAAAGGCCCACAGTCAAAACTGGGCAGAGGTAGCTCAGTGAGTTCTGGATCTCTGTGAGTACAAGGCCAAACAGCTGGGTTTCAAAGGCACATACCTTTAATCCCAGTACAGGGAAAGCCAGGAGTGGTGGCCTACCCCTTTAATCACATGTGTTTCTGTGAGTTCAAGGCTGACTACCAAACAGAGCAGCTCACATATAGGTTTAATATTAACACCAATGGGATACAGCTGGGAGAGAGTGGTATGTAAGGCAGGCTTGGGAAAACAGCAGCAATCAGAAGTGACCAAAAGCAAAGCCGAGGAAGCTGGAAGATAGCTGGTCAAGGTTTGACTGTGTGTTTCCTCTCTCTGATATTTCAGCATTTCCCCAATATCTGGCTCTGAGCTTCTTTCATTACAAACAGAATTCTTGCAACAATAGGTAGTTATGATTTAGTCACTTTGGGTTCTAAGAGTGAAAACTGATTCCCTGCAGTATCAGTTTGCCCTCTGAACCACTGATCTGCTTCTCCCAACACCCAGATGCACAATCATAACCTTTTTCATGTTCACTGCACTTCTGTTTTCAACAGCCTAAATATCACACCAATCTGAATGATCCTGGAGGGCATTTTATCAGTGACAGCCAGGCACCAAGAGGACAAAGAATCACTTATCAAGTGAAGCCTAAGAAACTCATCATAGGGAAAGTAAAATTATGACAGGGTAACCATGGCTATTGCAATACATAGTGAGACCTCTAATGAGTTTATGGGAAGAAATATCCCAAACACTGAGGTGTGTAAATGCTGACAATTGTTGTAAAAGGTTTGCCGAGCTTCTTTGGGCCCTGAAGTTTGGAACCTGGCCCACTGCGGCTTTTGTCCCCCAAAGAAATGAATGAGATATTTATATTAACTTCATACTCTTTGGCCTAAGTCTCAAGCAAATTTCTAGCTAGCTCTTTCATCTTTAATCAAACCATTTCTTGTAATCTACTAATCTACCCACCATGTGTCCCAGCCCATGGCTCACCTGTATTTCTTACATGTCTGTTCTTCTGGGGTTAGATGGAGACTGACTAACTCCACCCTCCTTCTACCTGTCCGTCCTCTGATTCTCCACCCATTCCCATGGTGCTCTACATAGGCCAAAATAGTTCATTTATTTACAGCACACCGAGGACATTCTTCCACACTTTCTCTTTTTTGTCTAAACAAAAAAGAAGGTTTCAATTTCCATATAGCAAAATTACAACAGAACAGCTCTGAAGCAGAAATTACAGTCACAATATCCAGTCTATTTGTATTCACAAAATTAAAGAGAATATTCCATTATTTACCTTTTCCTTTTGAGTCTAAAATTTCATATGTAATATACCTTTTAAACTAAAAAGAACCATACCAATAATTATTAAACTTTTAACCACATTAAAGACCACAGGAGGATATAATATTACCCATATAAACAAGAAGTTCAAGCAACTTCTGAAGTCTAGAAAACAACAGGGATAACATCTGTCTGACTAGACAGTCACTCAAATTTCTTTTGTGATGTTGGTGCATCCATCTCCAGCCTATAGGCCCAAAGTCTCTGGTATACCTTTCAGTGATGCAGGAAATCTGGCACAGTCCATCAGTCTCTTCTCCTTGTGTCCTGAAAGATGCCAGGCAATTTTTTCTACAAAGCAGGAAACCGAAGGACCTTCTTGGCTTGTTCTGCCAACATTCAGAGGTCACTTTCCTATGGAACCTGCATGTACAGTTTATACAGCATACTATCAAGCAGTCAATACCAGAACAATTTCTTGTCCAGTGACTAACTGTTGCCACAAAGTAAATTCCAAATGAAGGTTCTCCAGTGCCCATCATTTTCCTGAAATACATTGTTGGTGCCAGGAGCAGGCTTGCCTCACTCTCCAGATGTCTTTGCAGTGTTTGAAGACTACCTATTTACATGAAATATATCTTTGTATATCTAGAAAAACCTAACTAACATGACTACAAGTTTCATTATCATAGATGACTATTAATCTGTATTTCTCAATTACACATTACAATTTTAAATGAGTTACATCAGCATCATACCTGAATCAAGAGTAGGAAAATACATGCAGTATAACAAAATTGACCTTAAGTTTATATCAATAAATCAAAATCCACTTATCTTTTCTAATCATTCCATATGATATCCCACTTTTTCTTAAAAAAAAACAGATTGACTATGACCATTAACCATTTATAATGAAAACAAACATTAATATGTAATATTTTGGGAAATTGGACATAGCTTTCTTTCTTTTACTACTTCCTGCTGACAAAGGACATTGTTGGTCTCATGGGATCTTGAGGCTAGATCATCTCAACTGGCATCTTGGAAGCTGAGAATGTTCAGCTGGCCTTGGCAAATGAAACCACATTCGCCTGGAACTAGTCCACAGGTTTTGATCTTCTGTGGAAACAAAAGCAGAAACTTTTTTCCCAAGTAACATATTCTTACAAACTTATTTCAAAGTCAAGATATCTTTAAAGTATATGTATTTGTTTCACTTAACAGCCTTAGCAATCAATTGCCTTTCTGCAGTTAGCTCATTAAAAGTTAAAAAATTAAAATAAAACACAGTAACCAAAATCTAGACTCTCTGTTTATCTGACTACTTCATATGGCCTTTTTATTTTTATTTCCTATTTCTCTTTCTTAAAGGGATTTCTTTACTCTTTTTTTTCTCTCTCTCTGAAGCCCATGCCTATTTTACATACATTGTACCCTGTTTAGAGGTTTTGTGTGTCTAAATCTGTTTTATTGAGAATTCTTAATCATTTTCTAACCCGAAGAGCTTCAAAATGTTGATATCTCTTTAATGGCTGACTCTGCCCCTTTTGGCTGCTTTTCAATATGCTGGAGGTGCCCTGTGCATCTCTCTCGCTGCCAGCAAACAGAAAGAACTCAGGAAATGATGCTACCAAAAAAACCTGTTTTCGACTCTGTTTTGTTTCTGTTCAGTATAAGCAGAAACTTTAAATCAATCACAATTATGCCAAATCTTCTTTGAAACATATGTGCTTAAGCTGTGTGCTGCATAGGTGCCATGTTTAAATTCCAGCCTGAACACCATGCTGTCTCTGTACCATAAATCAATTCAAATATGCAATTCAGAAAGCCACTTTTGGCTCTGTTTCAGTGACCTTGAACACTTTTTAAACTTTCTTAGATTTATGTGGGTGTTCAGCATACCCAGGGATGCCATCTGTTGTAGAAGGTTACCCGGGCCCGTTTGGGTACTGAGTGTTTGGACCTAGACCATGGTGGCTTTTATCCCTCAAAGAAATGAATCAGATACTTACATTAACTTCATACTGTTTGGCCTATGTCTCAGGCACATTACTAGCTAGCTATTTCATCTTCAATCAACTCATTTCTTTTAATCTATTAATCTACCCACCATGTGGCCCAGCCCATGGCTCACCTGTATTTCTTACATGTCTGTTTTTCTGGGGTCAGATGGAGACTGACTAACTCCACCCTCCTTCTACCTGTCTGTCCTCTGATTCTCTACCCACTTCTGCGGTGCTCTACATAGGCTAAAACAGCTCCTTTGTTTACAGCATACAGAGAACATCCTACCACAGACTGTAGTTAGTAACAATATATCCTGGTCTTTATGAAAGGAGAGAGTATATTTTATGAGTTATCCCCTAAACAAATCTGATTAGTCAACATGTAGAGAAACCAAGTGTGTTGTTGTCTTCCATCTTCTTCATGGCTGACTCAGTGGTCAGGGGGAACTTGATGATGGCATAATGGTCAAGCTTGTTTCTCCTGGGCACGTTCTTCTGAGGGTATTTGGGCTGCCTCCTGAGCCTAAGGGAGTTGGGCAGCTGGAAGGTGGGTGACGTGTGGATCTTCTTTTTCTTGTGGCTGTGGACACCTTTCAGCACTGCATTCTTGGCTTTCAAGGCCTTCACTTTGGCTTCAGCTTTGGGAGGGGCAGGAGCTTCCTTCTTCGCTTTTGGCGCCATCTTGGTGAAAAGGTGAAATATATTTAAAGCTTTCCTCTGTCCTATGTAGAAATTTGTTCTCTGCATTTGGTTGCCGTATGCAATAGGATTTTTCATTGTTTCGCAAAAACCCAAATAATGACACAGAGACTTATTATTAATTATGAAATCTTAGCCTTTCGCTTAGGCTTGTTTTCAACTAGCTCTCATAACTTAAGTTAACCCATTCGTTTATTAATCTACATTATACCATATGATTTTTAAATCTATCTCATTTGTGTTTTTTCCTCATTTGAGTCTGACAAGCATCATGTGAGCCTTGAATATACTCTTTCTCTCTTCCCACAAGTCCTACATATCTTTCTTTCCTGGTAATGGACATTCAGCTTCTTTTTACACCTGTCACCACAATACATCATCACACAGTGTACAAACATTTCATAACAACTCACAAGGGTCACTGACAGATGGAGGATGTCAGCATTTATAATTCATCCATTTCATGTATCTGATGAAAACAAATGAAACTTCAGTACAGTGGAATACAAGAGTGCTGTGTAAAACAAACCCCACACAACAGGACACAGACATGGTGAAAGCAAATGATGGTGAAAAGCAAATCTGTGAGCATAGAAAACAAAGAACAGGAGAGCCTGATGATTCAAACACAGTGTTAGAAAATTCATGCAACCTTTTTCCAAGGGGAAGAAAACCCCAAAGAACTCATGGATTAGGCATAAACATTGTCAGCATATATGTTCCAAAATATCTCAAATATCACATAAGCAAATATTGACAGGAATGCCAGGGAAACAATGTATGTTTTTCTGTCATACAGTATAGTTGTTTCATGGTTTACTCACGTGGAATCTCATCAAGACATATGTTAGTAAACAGATTATTGTATGCCTACAACACCACAATAAATTATTTTTTAAAAACAATACAGAGGATATCAGAAAATGGAACGCTCTCCCATGTTCCTGGATTGGTAGAATCAACATAGTAAAAATGGCAATTCTACCAAAGGCACTCTACAGATTCAATGCACTGCCTATCAAAATCCCAACACAATATTTTTTAGACCTTGAAAGAACAATACTCAATTTCATTTGGAATAACAGGAAAGCCAGGATTGCCAAAACAATTTTACTCAACAAAAGAACCTCAGGAGGTATCACCATCCCTGACTTCA
>PVIH01028251.1:0-15514 GCA_004025045.1 Sigmodon hispidus | reverse complement strand
TGGGAGGGGGAAGAGACCTTCAATAAGGATATACAGGGATGGAAAAAAAAAATTCAGAGGGAAAGCTGAACACAAAGAAAATATATGTGTAGTAATCTTATTTGAATTTCCACCCTTGATAAGCCATGCTTATGATTATTATCCTCTGTATAGTTATTGTTAACTCTTCAGCATTTTTTTTAAATTCTTTTTACTGTTTGTTTGATAAATACAAAATAAAGAAGAAAAAAAATGAGGTACAGAACTAAGAAGGGAATTCTCAGCAGAAGAATTACAAATGGCTGAAAGGCACTTGAAAAAGTGTTCAACATCTTTAGTCATCAGAGAAATGCAAAGCAAAACATCTTTGAGATACCACCTTACACCTGTCAGAATGTCTAAGATTAAAAACACAGATGACACCCTATACTGGAGAGGATGTAGAGCAAGGGAAACACTCCTCCATTGTTGGTGGGAGTGTAAGCCTATTAAGCCACTCTGGAATGCTGTATGGCAGTTTCTCAGAAAACCAAGAATCAATCTCCCCAAGGATCCAGCAATACCACTTTTAGGCATATACCCTAAAGATGCACACTCACACCTCAAATGCAATAGCTCAACTATGTTCATAGAAGCATTATTCGTAATAGCAAGAACCTGGAAACAACCTAGATAGATGCCCCTCATCTGAAGAATGGATTAACAAACTGTGGTCAGCAGTGAGAAAAAAAAAATGATATCCTAAAATTTGTAGGCAAATGGATAGAATTGGAGAATATCATCCTGACTGAGGTATCACAAATCCAGAAAGACAAGTAGGGGTTGTACTCACTCATTAGTGGACTAATGACAAACAAAATACAAAGCACACTCACACTGCAAACCACAACCACTGAACAGCCTGGGATCTGGAGCACCTTGGACCAGCAACTTGGAGCCCATTCCCTCCAGAGGAATCCCTGACCCAGTCTTGATATTGGGATGAGGAAATAGAACTTGACTGGAGGGGATACTGAACTAAGCCACCTTGGACCTCTTGTCCTTTCTGAGGAGGAGATGAGGAGATGGGGAAAAAAGAGTGTAATTGGGAGCGACTGGAAGGGGAAGGGAGTTTGAACAAGGGGATACATAGATTAAAAAAAAGAGACTTTAATTTAAAAAAAAAAAAAACAAAACACTCCATAAGATACAATTTAGTTCTAATATATCCAGACAAGAGAGAAATTGAATATCTTGAGAAAGTGTTTGTGTCTTGAAGGAAAAGCAAAAGAGAAATATTTTTGAATTCTCTTCTTTTTCTTACTTAAAATGATAAAAATATTACTTTGTAATGCTGTAAAAGATGGCTGATAACCCATTCTCAATGATGAAGGAATTTCTTCTTTAAGTCATTTTATTCTTTGGTTTCAACATTTTACTCTTACATATTGGCCTTAGTCTAGATAAGAGGTCCTAATATCAAAAGTCATCTCTGAATGGTTCAGTATTTAAGCATCCTTTGAATCCTACCCCAAAACAAAGTTATTTTCATCCTCTATGGGCTCAGTTGGCACTTATCTTTAGAATATATAATTTTTCATGCCCAAACACTGATAATAGAAACTATAGTTAGAAGCATTTGGTGATCAATTTATTTAGGTATAAAGCATTTAATGGCATATTTATCAATTATCCAATGATGATTTGGGTCATTTACTCCATGAAAAAAAGCACTGTCCTTGTATGCTATTTTTTTTTTTGACCTAGAGTAAGAAAAATATCTATTATGTTACTCAGCAATGTCATTGATGTTACTTTTCTTTGTTGATAACACTGGAAATAAAAAAGTTTCTCATTAGACTGGAAAAAAAAAATACATTCAACTGAGAGAGAAAAACGTTACTTGGCATCTGTCCTAGTTAGCTTCTCCACTGCTGTGATAAAACACTGACCAAAACCAGCGTGGAGAAGAAAATGTTTGTTTGGCTTACAGGTGACAGTACATCATTTATAGAAGCCAAGACAGGAATTCAAATAGAAATCTAGAGGCAGGAGCTAAATCAGAGGCCATGGAGGAGTTTTGTTTACTGGTGTGACCCCATGGCTTGCTCAGCTACTTTTCTTATATATCTTGGGCTCACCCTGTAGGAACCACACAACCCACACTGGCCTGGGTCTCCCATGTCAATCACCAAACAAGTAAATGCCTACAGACATGCCCTGGGGCCAATGTGATAGAAGTAATTCTTCAATTGAGGGTACCAGTTTGTGTCAAGTTCATGGAGACTAAACAGCACAGCATAGTTTGGAGAAGTTATCCAAGCCAAACCTTTAGTTTGTAAACATTATTTTTATTATAGCTGAAATTATTGATCTGGCTTATAGATTCTCTAAATTAAGTCAAGTCGACAATAATGATTAACTGTCATAGGAATCAAAGGGTTTTTCAAAGTTGCATCAACTCATTCTGATAATGTCTTGAGTAAAGCTATGTACAACCATGGGGAACTGCAGCTATGGGAACCCCCTCCCCACCATCAGACAATATACTCACAAACAAAGTGATACACAAATGCACTGTTTGGGCATGCAGGAGCTACCTTGTTCATATTTTCAAGAAAGTCTTCAAGAAAAGAAAAACAATAATATTTATGAAGTTTCTTAGTGCTAGGCATTGTGCTCAATTCATTTAATGCTCCTCTAGACCTTGAAATATCCTGATGCGGGGCTGGAGAGATGGCTCAGCGGTTAAGAGCACCGTCTGCTCTTCCAGAGGACCCGGGTTCGATTCCCAGCACCCACATGGCAGCTAACAACTGTCTGTAGTTCCAGTTCCAGGCAAACACCAAGGCAAATAAATAAATAAATAAATAATAAATAAATAAAGTTTTTTTAAAAAAAGAAATATCCTGATGCAAGTCTACGTCCTTTCATACATGAGAGAAGCAGAGGCTTGGAGAATTGTCTCCCCCTTAAAACCGCACAAGTAGTACCAGAATGTGTTAGTTTCCCATTAACATACCAAATACCTGCTTTATAACCAGCTTCCAGAGAGATTGGTTTGCTTTAGCTCATAGTTGTGGAGGTTAGGGTTCCTGGCTGGTTGGTCCTGTTGCTTTGAGGCCTGTGTCACAATAGCATCACAGTGGGAATCTGCTCACCTTAAGAACATAAGAGACAGGAATAGGAAGGGTCTGGGTCACAGTATCTTCTTCAGGAGCACACTCCTAGTGACTAGAAGACTTTCCACCAGGCCTCACCTTTTAAAATGTCTACCACTTCCCAATAGCTTCTGGAACTGAGGATCAAAACATTCAGACATAAGCCTCTGGAGTACTTATCCAAACCACTGCAGTGGGAAGATTGTGGAAGCCTGTCCTGTCTGCATTTGCTTTCGTGACTTCTTGTCTCCACTCAGTCAAAAGCAGGCTGCCTGGCTCATCACCTTTTATAATCATTTAGTCCTATGGTTCTTGCTGGTCACAAAAGGCTACAAGAAAATAGACACTTTACTCAAGCCCAGAAGTATTTTTGAATACATCCCTGAGCACACTCATGAATAATGAAAGGTAAGACTGTAATATGTGGGAGTATTTAACCACTCACCATTGCACCATATAAAATTATGTCTTTAAGAGCTTTGCAATACTATTATGAGGTCTTGTGGTCAGACTGGTGGAAAGGGATAAGAGGAACAAGTCACAGCATCGTTAGGAAAGGTCTCAGAATTGTGAAGTTCAAGAGTGACATGAGGCAAGTTCTTTGAGGTAAGAGATTTATTAGGGAGATTCTTGATGGCAGCGCTGAAAGACCACATAGGAAATTTCAGTCCCTCAGAGCAAAGCAGGGTTTTCTTCTTATAGAGTCTTAGGAAGTTGTCTTGGGCCACATAGTTAATGAGAAGTCCATGGTACATGCTCACAGTCAGGCTGCTTCTGATTTCAGGGTGGCAAGGGGAAGGAGAAAATACTGATTGGTCCCTTTAGTTAATGTCTATCCATCATGTGTCCCCTGAAAGCCAAGAGTGCTTAGTAAACTTCCTTTGGGGAAGTGAAGATTACAGAGTCATACATAGGCAACCACAGTTGGGTGCCTGCCATTTCTTCTACAGCTGCTGTGAGGACAAAGGACAAAGAGGCTGTAAGGAGAGTAGTCCCAGCTTAAACCCAGCAGGTAGTAATTCCACAAAACCCGCTCTCCACCAAGCTCCACGAAGCCTGTTATTACATCTTATTTCTTTTGCCTTGTCTGTTCTTTTCCCCAGGGTCGATGCCATCTCTGATCCTGTTTAATTTTCGATGCCCAGTCCTCTTTTCCTCCACTCCTTCCCTGCATGCACCACTCTTATTAACTGCTATTATGTAATTAGGTGTCTGTCTCCTACATTAAACATGGAGTTCTCTGAGGTCAGGCTGGTCTGTTTCATCTTTGGTCTATGACTTCTCTGGCGTATGAAACTGGCTCAGAGAAGGGATCTGGTAGGTCTATTGGCCATTTTTAAATGATTAGCAAGAAAGGCAATAAAATGTGATAAACATTGGTGTTTGTAGAAAAGGGCTGCAATGCAAAGGCAAGGGGAAGTTGAAGGTGAAATCATGGATGATACAAAGAGAAAGTAAAGGGCACTTTGACAAGCACAAACATGGCGAACATGCTGCCAGCAGGTTCTGTTCGTCTTCACTTGTCTCTCACTTGCTAAGAAGTCCTCAGATTACATTCCTAAAGCTGGTCCCCAAGGTCCAGTCCCTTATTTTCTCACTGACTCATTCTTGAGACAAAACACCAAAGTCCAAAAATCAAAATTCATTATTTGTTTACATTGGCTATTCTGTTCAATCAGAATTTACTACCTATCCTAGCCCAGACTCTCCCTTTTCTCCTTAAAAACCAACACCTGCAGAAATGCCAGCTGCTGCTGCTGCTGCTGCTTGCTCTCTGCCTTGGCTGGATCCAGGGGCAGCCCTCCCTCCTGCTTGTCCATGTTGGGCAATCTCCTTTGTGATGAGAATTTGGTGTCTGGATGTGTCCTGTTCCAACTCCAAAGGGGCCACTCCAGGCCCTTACAGAAAAGTCTCTCTCTGGGAGGCAAACATTTTGAGGATGTCAAAGGAATAGCTTAGTAATGATTTCACCACTGGCATTTAAATTCTTAAATATTAATTAAGCAAAATAAAAAATATGGTTCAATTAATTCTCAGTTATTTACTATGGTAACTAATAATTGTGGGTTTATATACATCCTATGTGTAAGTACCTTCAAAGGAGTTCCCATTTAATTTTTTTTTGGGGGGGGAATCCCCTATCAAAAACAATTCTTAACTATTTATTAAAAGTATCAGTGTCCTTTAGTTACTAAAACATGAGATATTAATTATAAATCAGCTCCATAATTGAATAACTTTTATATTCCATCCCAGGATGCATGCTGATTAATGTCAAGTGAATGGTAAATGATAATTCTGTTCTCTTTATTGCTCTAGGGATATCATTACTATTATTTTAGCTATTTAGTCTCTAACACTTTGCCTCCCACAGAGCACTCCATAGTAGGTAAGAAATGCTGTATCTTGTGTTACCTTAGTAAGCGATAGTATCTACATCTTACTGAAAAGGGAGCCAGCACCATAGATTTTTCTCTCCCAGGAAAGCCAACAAGGTAAATGAATCAACTGGGCATCTGCCCAAGACTTAGCCAATTGGGCATTCTGATAGATGTGAGAGATAGTTGGGATCCTTCACTATTATGGAGCCTGTCACATGCTGATTCCAGGCTTTTCAGAACTTCCTCCATTTCTGGTTTTAGAATTCTCCAGGCCTGATTTTAGGTATCTACTTATTATTTGTGGGGTATGTATATATGTGAATGGGTGTGATTATGATGTGCATGGGATGCATATTTCACAATGTGTATAAGGAGGTCAGAGGACAACTGTCTGCTGTCGATTGGTTTTTCTACAGTAGGATCTGGGGTCCAATCTTGTCAGCCCTCTGTTGATTTTGTTGATATTCTTACATTGAATTCCTCCAGTCATTTTTGGTTTTTCTCACAAACTAATGATCCTGCCTGAAATGCCAAATAGTAGTCTCAATTTAGGATATATATTTACATTAGAAAAAAGAATTAGAAAAAGAACTGGTTTCATGTTTCACAAGAATTACTATTTTCCTAAAAGAGCTTTGAAATTTTTTTTCAGAAAATTCTAAGAATTATTAAGCAATTATTCACAGTAGGATAAATTTCTGCATCCTGAATGAACAGGTTTTTGTCAATAATATTCTCTAGTAGGCATTCTACCATGCACATTCAAGCTAAAGGTTCCATAACTGATCTTCACCCCATCAATAACATTCACTTAAAAACCTCAAACACCCAGATCTCAAAAGTAAATCTGTGCTGCTATTTGTGGTTGTACTCTGTCTTTTGGAGAACAGATAGGAGGAAAAAAAAAAAAATCAAGCTTCCACAGACTTCTCACCCAGGGGAATTTTGCCTTGCTTCAGCTATTGAGGTTTTATGAGGTTGGATATGCTATGGGTCAGATCCTCAGTACTACCAAGCAAGCCAACAAACCCACAAATAAACCCACAACAGGTTTTATTTACCATTGTGAAAATTTCTATGGTCCTTGATCTTCCCACTATTATCGTTCAGATTTTTTAACTTTTGAAAGTTTTTCAGATACTTACTAATTTACTGAATGTTGATGTGATGTGTATCCATGATCTGATACAGAGATATTAATTCTGTTTTGATTATATAAAATGAAAATACATCCAAAATAGATGACACTATGGTTAAAGTGCATAACTGTAAAAACATTTGCCTGAATAAATTTAGAAAAATGATGGTTTCTTCCCTTCAGGCATTCCTTTCTTATCAGAAGCCCATTAGACACATCAAAATGGCTAGTACACTTACAAAAATATGTCAAGTCTGCCCTTGAGTGAAAGTCTCATATAAAATGATTTATAGTCAAGTTTAAAGCTAAATATTAAATGTCTTTTTTGGCAGATATTTGAAAGGTAAAAAGGGAACCAAGACTTTTCCATTAAAAAGAAACTAATAGGCAATATTTTTAAAGGAAAAAAAAACCACAGATTTTCAGTGCATTTAGTTATATATCATAAAAAAATTGAGGAAGCTGGTTTTATACGGGCTGATTTTGAACTCACATCTTCCTGTTCTGCCTCCCAAACACTGTGACTAGATGTGTGCACCAGCATGCCTAGTTGTGTTCCTTGCTCTTTATGCATTGGGTGTTGCATTTCATCTTCATGGAATATTGTTTTTAGGGGGTTTATGTAGATGTAAGTCATAGTTAGTCTTTGTCAACATGACACAAACTAGTCATCTAGAAAGAGGAAACCTCAGTTGATGAATTGTCTGCATCACATTAGCTCATGAACATGCCTGTGAGGTATGTCCTTGATTGCTGATTGACATAGGAGTGCCCCTCCCACTGTGGGTGGTACCATCCCCACAGCAGGTAGGCCTTGGCTATATAAGAAAGAAAACTGAATGAGCCAGGAAAGCAGCAGTGTTCCTCCATGGCTTCTGCTTTGTATTCCTGTCTTGGCTTCCTTTGATGATGTAAGAGGAAATAACCCCTTTCTTCCCCTCCCCCATTGTTTCTGGTGAGCCCACACCCCCACACCGCCACCCAATAGCAACAGAAAGCCAACTAAGACAAGGTAGATTCTGAGGACTGTGAAAAAAATAAATAAGCAAAAATTAAGTCAAAGTTTTAGGGCAAAAGTTGATATAAGAAAAAAATCTTAAGTTTATTAGACGGTAGTTTTTCTTCTGTTGTTTTTCTTTCAGAAAATAAAAATGTAATGAATCCTGTGATTGTTACAACTGACTGTTGACATGAGTCCCTCAGGGGCTGGCTTTGTGTAGCAATAGTACCTAAACAAGGTGCACAGTATAATTGATATCTTGAAATATCTTATTCCTGAACATGGACTTATTTGATAGGAAAATTTGTGTCTAAAAATTGAGTTTTTCTTACACTAAAATCAATATGCTCTTCATGGCAATTAGGGTTAATATGCAAGCATTCGCTATTCATTCTAGTCACCCTGGAAAAATAAATCCTGCCAAACTGGAAAAACTCTTTGAGGAATGAAAATGTGAGCACAAAATGTAAGAATAACTAAACTTTGAGATAACTTCTACTTATTTGAATCTATAGTGCAGGTCAACCTAATCACCTAGAAGAATCCCAACTATCAAAGTTCACAAGCATGTTGTCTCTGATAACAGGGTCTGAGTGTTTGGGCAAAAGTTGGTCACCATAGAGAATGCTTACCAGGTATTTTTTCTTTGTTGCTAGTAGCAACAACAGTGTAGAAGAAACAGAGGGCCTGGAGTGAGGGTAAATGATGGTTTTAATAAGTGATGAGTAGCCTGCTTTAGAAAGAGTTTCAGGCAATAAAGGTAGAATGTTTAAATTGGGATACTGTAGCTGTTTGAAAAAGATGTCCCTGTAAGTTTCAGGCATTTGTATAAGTGGTTCCTAGTTGGTATCTGTTTGGTAATGGTTAGGTGTGGCCTTGAAGGAGAAGGTGTGTTCTTTCTCTCTCTCTGCCTCTTGTTTGTGGATCAGGATATGACCTCTCCACAGCTGCTTCAGTGCCATGCCTGCCTGCCTGCTGCTATGTACCCAACCACTGTCATAGACATCTCTTTGGAACTGTAAATCCCTATTAGATATTTCCTTCCATAAGCTGACTTGATCACAATGTAATATTTTATCACAACAGTAGAAGAATAAGAAAGACAGGTACATAATATTTTTGAGAGATGAAACATCATACTAAGCATGCTCCAAAATGTGCTGGAAATGATGGTGGGTAAATAAACTCTATCAACTATGAATCATGAATGGTGACTCTGGATCTGTGATAGAAACAAATCTGACAACTTTGAAATGTAAAATTCGTTGATAAATATTTAGCATGGTGTTTATATAAGTTTCAATGTTCACAAGACCCTTGAAAGATCAATTTTTTTGGCTCAATAAACATGATTGGGAATGTACAACATAATGATAATCACAGTCTACCTACTGTAGTATTCAATATGTTTTTTGTGGGGTTGAATTTATGTGAATAAATTATAATAATAAACAGTACCAGGTAGCATTAGAGCTTGGTGAGTGTTTCTATTTATTCTTTGGGCCTACTTTGCTATGTTTAATTCCTTTTTGAAAATTAATTGAAAGATTGGTTTGTTTTTGACAGTTTTCCTTGGTTAAGATCTTGAAAGCCACACCTAGTTCACATGACTTCTTCTATCAGTTAACTGATAGTTTTTGGCCACTTTACAGTTGTGTGTGTGTGTGTGTGTGTGTGTGTGTGTGTACAGTCTGCTTGAAAAAAAATAAATGTACTGTGTAGCTGGAAGCTTTCCTGTGTCCCCAAACCACTTGCTTTCAAATAAACACACAGAGGCTTATATTAATTACAGACTGGTCTATGGGTCAGGCTATTACTAGCTAGTTCTTTCACCTTAACACATTTCTATTAGTCTATGTCTTGCCATATGGCTTTGTGGCATTACCTGTTCCATTATGTCTTGTTTCCCTGACAGTGGTTCACAGCATCTCCAAGACCCTTCCCTCTTCTCCTGTCTCTCTGTTTGGATTTTTCACCTGACTATAAGCTGTTTTGCAATAGGCCAAAACAGCTTCTTTATTAACCAATGGTAGCAACACATATTTACAGCATACAGAAAGACCATTCCACAACAGTATTTTGCAAGAAACACTTGCAGAACATGTGCATTGATAATATGTTATTTTCAAAATTAATATGGGTTCCTGGATTTTTATTCATTTAAAGTATTATAGTCAGTAAAACTGGGTATGTTGGCACAGGCCTAGATTGCCAGCTCTAGAAAAGTGAAGACAGGAAAGTTAGAAATTTGAGGCCAGTCTGAAGTACAGGTGACCTTGCTTCAAAATAAATAGATGGATAAATAAGTAGATAAATACAAAGTTCCAATCCATTATTATTTCTGAGGATAAACTAAAAGTATCCTAGAATTTTATTTTATAAGTTTTCATTTATTAAAGAGTCTTTCAGTGGGGAAATACTTACTTTCTCAAGCTGATTAAATGGTCACATTTGGTCTTAGGGTCCCCTCAAGCTGGCTCCTTATTTTAAATGTTCTCATTGGCTTCTGCCAGTCATCTTAAATTTGCTAGTTTTCTTGCATCTGATCTAGAAACTGCCATTTCTCTAAAGACAAAATTGACATTTGGCGGGAACATTCTGGATGCTAGGTGTGCTCACTACCACTGGGGTCATTGCTTCTAGACACTTCCAGAGATTGGAAGAACATATATATGGTAGAAGGATTTCTTTTTCTTTTTCAGAAACAGAGTCATTACTTCTAGGGTTTACACTGAATGGGAAAGACCTAGTTAGTCACAGAAAAGTCAGCCAGGAAGATCAAGTCTTAGAATCCAGCTTCGGCACTCAAGCCAGAGAAGCCATGTTCAGGTTTACAAACCCGAGCCAATGAAATAAAAGTGGGAATCTAGAAATAGACAGACAGACAGACACACACACACCACACACACACACACACACACAGAGAGAGAGAGAGAGAGAGAGAGAGAGAGAGAGAGAGAGAGAAACAGCTGATCAAAGTTCCAAGTTAATTAGATGTGAGCAAAACAAGTGGCTTTACAGATATTTCTGAAACAACTGCATGTCTGTACAGAAAAGAAGAAATTTTCACCTGTTAATTTTTATTGTTTTGTCTTGTTTTTAATGAGACAGGATTTCTCTGTGTAGCTCTGGCTGTACTGAAACCTGCTCTGTTGAACCAGACCAGACACAAACTCACAGAGTTCTTCATGCCTCTGCCTCCTGAGTGCTGGGATTAAAGGCATGTACCACCACTACCACCTGTAAATTTCTATGCCAGGACTTCATATCGTTAATGTCATTAGCTTTTAGACAAGAATCTCACAGCATAGCCCTGGGTGGCCTGGAGCTCTTTAATATAAACCAAATTTGCCTTGACCCCACAGAGATCTGCCTGCCTCTGCCTTCCAAGTACTGGGATTAAAGGCATGTGGCACCATGCTTGGCTAATACTACACAATTTTTACTTCATTTTTAAATTTGGTATTTGAGAGTGTCTCCTTTCTGTTACAGTAGAAATCCTAGATCTTTATTATATCGCTTTGCAGATCTTTTGCCACGAGACTATACTCTAAGGAGCTAGAGTATAATTTCTGTTTTTAAAAGTCCCTTGAAATGATTATATTCTCTTTATAGTGGCTCACACACGTGGTTGGCCATATTTGCCAGTATTCATTTTCCTAATTTTTTTGTTTTCAACTTTTCTTTGAAGTAAAAATCATTGATCATAACTGACTCACAAATTAGAGCATCACACAGGTAGATTGAAGGAGCTATGTCTATAAACTCTTATCCATAGTTTATATGCTTCAACGTCAGGATGGCCTTTGTAATGCCACAGGGCTTCACTTGGGGTTTTATACTTTTGCTTTTTTGATCTCAAACATGTAAAGCATTTCAATTGTCCAAAACTAAACAATAAAGAGCAGATGTGCTTGGCAAGGCCCCTGCCTTATCTCCCCATCTTCTTCCATTCCACCTAGGTAGGCACCTACCTCACTGATTCTGTTTGACATTTTTCCAATGTTTCTTCTGAAAAAAAAATATATATATTCCACATTCTGTTTACTAGTTTTATGTTTAATATAACTGGGAGATTCATTCATTCAGATCAAGATATAAGCCTTTTTCCTCTCTGATTTTGCAACTATCTTGTATTCTATCACACTCATCCTATGGGTGTGGTGGATTACAACCAACCACTGTCAGAAACATATGCGTATGCCCTGTCTGATCACATCCTGTTACACAATCATATGGGGTTCTTTCCATTGTATGGAAGAACTACTTTTCTGTAGTAACTACCGAAAGTCTTCACGTTTGGTGGTGACAAACAACATAGATTTATCTTCTTGAATTATGAATGGCTAAAAGGCACTTGAAAACATCTTTAGCCATCAGAGAAATGCAAATCAAAACAACTTTAAGATACCATCTTTTACCTGTCAGGTTTGGCTAAGATAAAAGACACAGATGACAGCCCATGCTGGCAAGGTTGTGGAGCAAGGGAAACACTCCTCCATTGTTGGTGGGAGTGTAAGCTTGTTCAGCCACTCTGGAATGCAGTATGGCGGTTTCTCAGAAAACTGGGAATCAATCCCCCCAAAGACCCAGCAGTACCACTACAGGGCATATACCCTAAAGATGCACATTTGCCCTCCAAAGGCATTAGCTCAACTATGTTCATAGCAACATTATTCATAATAGCAAGAACCTGGAAACAAGCTAGATGCCACTCAACTGAAGAATGGATTAACAAACTATGGTACATTTACACAATGGAGAACTACTCAACAGTGAGAAAAAATGATATCCTAAAATTTGCAGGCAAATGAATGGATTTGGAGAAAATCCTTCTGAGCGAGGTCTCACAAACTCAGAAAGATAAACAGGGGATGCACTCACTCATTGGTGGACTTTAAACAAAAAAAGCTAAGCATGTCCAAGGTGCAAACCACAACCACTCAATAGCTTGGGATCTGAAACATCTTGGACTGGCACCTTGGAGCCCATTCCCTCCAGAGAAACACCTGACTCAGTCTTGATGTGGTGTGAGGAAAGCAGATCTGCCTGGAGTGGATGCTGAACTAAGCTACCTTGTGGCCTTGGGGCCTCCTGCCCTTGCTGGGGAGGAGATAAACTGATGGAGAGACAAGTGAGTGACTGGGAGGGGCGGGAGGGGGACAGGAGCCTGAACAAGGGCATACATGGATTAAATAAATAAATAAATAAATAAATGATTTACTTTCTTAAAGTTCTAGAACTTAGATGTGTCAATTCAAAGTGTTAGCAGGTTCAGCAACCCTGCAAGGCCTTCATTGAGAGCCTTGTCTGGCTTTTCCTGGTCTCTTGTGGCTTTCAGTTTGTGACTGCATTAATTTGAACTTCCACCTTGCTGGGGCCCCTCCTGCATTTCTCTTTTCCCTCTCAGTTTCTTTTATCTTAATATATATATTAAGTGTTTGCTTGCCATAGCATACATGCGAGGTCAGGCAACAACTTTGTAAACTTGGTTCTTTTTTCTCACCTTTGTGTGGGCTCCATGAACAGAACTCGGGTCCTCAGCTTGGGACAGAAAGCACCTTCACCTACAAAGTCATTTTCTTGTCCCTGTCCTCTCCATCTTTTACAAGGACATTTGTCAATGGATTATAACACAGAGATTCTATGGAGGGTAAGAGACACTGTTCTACCTACTATACTAGGTACTAGAAAAATGCTGGGAAAATTAATCTTTTACATTCAGTTTCATATTGGAGAAGACATATCTTCAGAGTATACTCTTAGATGAATTTCTGGATCAACAGACAAGTATATAATTTTGTTGACTTTCCTTTGTATGACTTGTACACTTACTTATATGTATCCTCTGCCAGCTACATTTTTCTATAGCATTGTCATCTTGTAGTAATTTACAAGTGTCTTTCTCTCTCTCTCCTTTCTTTCTTTCTTCCTTTCTTTCTTTCTGTTTATCTGTCTGTCTATCTTTTTTTTCTCAAACTCTCTAGCCCAGGCTGACTCCAACTTTTCTTTGTAGCCAAAGTGACCTTGAACTTCTAAATTTTTTTGCCTTTGTTTTCCTATAGGAGGGTGGATTATAGGCATGTGATGCCATGTCTACTTTGAGGTTCTAGAGAAAGAATGCAGAATTTTACACATGCTAGCCAAGCCCTGTTCTGAGCTACATCCCTGAAGCAGGTAAGCACAGAAAATATCTTAGTAGTACTGGACTTTAGCTGGTTTGGGTTTTGAGCACAGTGCTATTCTAATAATAATACATTTGGCAGTCTGAGACTGTTACCTTCACAAACAATGCACACACACACTTCACTTCTAACAATGCACCTATCAACTTGCTAGCAACTGAGGATCCTTTCCCCTGCACTTAGCTGCATGCACACTTCTCTTGAGACAATGGAATACATTTCTCCTTTCTTTAATGACCACCAAACTTAAAATGAGACTTAATTCAATCAGAATGGAAAGACTGATCCCAAACACAAATTTTGAGATACATAATCGGACTAAACTGTGTGCCCAAATGGCCTATTTACCATCTTATGTATAATTGGGCATGCATATAATTAAAATAAGATGTATTATAAAGAAAACTTACATAATTCAAGTCTATTAACCAAGACAGAGAGTACCCTTTAATAACTAAATTACCCCTTTCCTTGAAACCCATACAAGAATGCTAGCTACAAGCAGTAATTGGGACCCAAGATATTTCACTCATGTTGCCTGCTACTCCTCTATCATATAGTCTTACTTTTTCTATTTTTTTTTACTTCAAATAAGGTTCTCTCACTACTTTGGAATTTGTGTGGGCTTTTATTTCATTTTTGAATAAGTGGCCAAGAGCCTAGAAACACCCAATGCAGATAGCATCTCTGACTACTGGTAACATCCACAGCTCCACAGTCTTTTTTTTTTTTTAATGTTATTTCAAAATAGCTTTAGTTTACATTGAAAGTTACAAGCTTAATTTTCTTTCAATATAAATTTAAAATTTTACATTTTGTGTTTGTGTGAGTCTTTGCTGTGTATGTTTTGGTGCCTGTAGAGGTCAGAAGAGAACATCAGATTCCCCTGGAGCTGCAGTTTCAGGTTTTTTTGAACCCCCTCAATGGGTATTAAGGACAGAACTTGGATTCTCTGGAGGAACAGCAAGTCCTGTCTACTACTGAGCCAACTCTCTGACCCCATGAGTTTGTATTCATCCATTCATTTTTTATATTTTAAGTGTATGGGTATTTGCCTGCATGTATGTCTGTGCACTATGTGCATGCGATGTCCTCAGATGCCAGAAGAGGATATAAGATCCCCGGCACTAATATTACAGATACTTGTGAGCCAACCTGTGAGTGCTGGGAATTGGACCTGGGTCTTCTGGTAGAGCAGCCAGTATTTCTAACCACTGAGGCACCTCTCCAGCTTTAAGTTTTAAACTTTTGAATTTCATTTTTCTTATTTATTGATTATTAAGGTGGTAATAGAGTGTCTGAAAAGTACTGACACTCTAAAGTCCAAAGAAGAAATAAGTAACTGAAGAGCAAATGATTTCTTCAAAGGCTTCTCAGTCCAACAAGAAGATTTTTTTTTTTTTTTTTGAGAGAGAGAGAGAGAGAGAGAGAGAGAGAGAGAGAGAGAGAGAGAGAGAGAGAGAGAGAGAGGAACAACAATAAACTGGGAATTCAGGACCTTAGTTCTCTTTCCCATCTTGCAAGATGGCGGGTGAAAAAGCTGAGAAGCCTGACACAAAAGAAAAGAAACCTGCAGCCAAGAAGGCTGGCAGTGATGCCCCTGCCGCCGATGCAGCCAAAAAGGGTGACTCTAAGGTGAAAAAGTCCAAGAAGGGGAAGCCCCATTGCAGCCGAAACCCCGTCCTGATTAG
>PVIH01028250.1:0-15516 GCA_004025045.1 Sigmodon hispidus | reverse complement strand
ATACTGGACCTAAAAGTTCCAAATGTACAATTTTCCTTTAAGTTCCTAGATTTTAACTTCTGTTCCTAGATATTGGCCCCAGAAGATTTTCAATCAACTAAACACTGCAAACTGCTCCAAACACACCAGCCTCAGGTGCTTTTTGGAAACTAGCAAGACCTGGATCCTTTCCATTCTGTAAAGGCCTATTCTTCCTTCCATAAGGCTGGATGTCTCAGCTGATCCTCACTGGATACTGGTATCACAAAGGAATATGTTATGATGCCAGCAAAGAATGCACTTGAAGCCAGGCCAAGCTCCATGTCCTTAAATAGGCTTCAAACAGAATGTGTCACCTGGGTGCAAGTAAATTCCTTCCCATATAATTTCCTTCAAAGGCAGACAGTGGTGGCAATATACCTTTAATCTCAGCACCCAAGAGGCATTGGCAGGTGGAGCTCTGTGAGTTCAAAACCAACCTGATCTACAGAGTCAGTTCCAGGACAATCAGGACTATTACACAAAGAAACCTTGTCTCAATAAAGAAAAAAATCCAATCAAATTTGTGTGTCTTATAGAATCAAGATGAAAATTAAAGCCTTGTGCCTTCCCACATCAAATTGTGGTGTTCCTTGTAATACAAATCCATAGCATAGCTAATATGAAAGAATCTATCGACCTGCATTACACAAATATCACTTCTTCCATAGGAATGCAGACAGTGTAGGACATATCCTGTTTTTGATCTAGCTTCCAGGCTGAGGCCACCCTTGTTTTTAGGAGTTCATTTGTTAAATCTCTAGATTTTTGTGTCAAAGTTTCTGTACCCAGATATTAAGTATCTCTGCTAATGCAATAGACCACCTCAAGCAGAATTAATGAGTCCTGGTATAATCTGAGCAAAGCCTTCCCAGGTGGTCCCAGGGGAAGAAGAGAAATCAGAAGAAGAAACCACAAGAATGGGGCATTAAATGTCATCCAGAGGGGGAGCTGCTGATGGAGAGTTTACTCAGGAGCAGGATATGGAATGGGAGCAGCTGGACTAGGCAGAGATTTCCAACAGTGTGTACAATAATGCCTATCATTGGTTGTCAAGATAACTATACCTAGAACTAAATAAAATTCATAGATCAGGGCACATTGTCAGAGATATTTCCTTAATTTGAAGTGGGAGGACCTATCTCTAATCAGGATCTTTTAGGCAGGAATTCAAGCTTGTAATCCACATCTTTCCTCAGGGACAGGATAAAGCTGAATTTCCTAGCACTAGCCTCATATTTGATGCTCTGGGAGACAGGATTTTGCACCAGGAGTAGAAGAGAATGTGTCCAAAATACATCTTCTCTGTGAGCTCCAGACTGTGCTCTGTCTCTGTACTGTCACTCAGATTATCAAGAGTAACTTATTACATGGCCCAGAAGTAAGACTGTGCTTTATGGACACAGGCAAGGCTGCTGGCCTCTATTGCTGTGGAACTGCACCAACACCATATTCTAAACAGTCTTTTTCAAGAGCTTCATGGCACTAGCAGCCCTCTATCCTGTTCACTCAATAGTATGAGAAAGAAATTCCTGGCTTATACAGTGTAAGGTGATGAAAGACCAGATATCTACAAAGGTCTGGTAAGATCTAGTGTCAACTGTCCTCACAGCCCAGGGCAGAGGAATAAAGCTATCCAATCAAACAGCTGTGAACCAGGAAGGCTATGGGTTAAAGCATTGTATGATTAAGATTGTAAAGTGTACCTGGGTACCCTGGAGGCTGAGGTTGATTTATAAATGTATAAACTTCAAAATAAGTCAATAGCAATGAGCTAATGAACAGGTAAGGATTAGCCAGTAGATTACTAAGGGTGATGTCTAGTTGGAGGACATTTCCTTTGGACCAGAGGCATTCCTAGTGAGTGGTGCCCATAGGGAGGCCTTTGAGACTTGGTAAGAATTCATCAATACAGCTGGAGAAGTTTAGTTCTTACCTGACTCAAGCCTAGAGCAATGCCACCCTTTTCCTCTTTTCTTTCTTCATTTCTGCCTCTCTCCATCCCCGTCTTCTTCCTTCATTATTTTTTCTTCCTTCTATTATTATTGTTCATTCTTTTGTTTTGGGGGAGTTTTTTTACTTTATTTTCTAGGGTTGTGACTTCAATTTTCTTAAATAAAAATGAGGCATAATCAATGATAAAATACACAGTGTCTGTGAAGTAAACCAGGCAGGGCTAATATATCCCCATGGCTGTTAGCCTAGGACAATCACTGGTCTTTCTTGGGCTGCAGTGGATAAACGTGTGTTTGATGAGGTTCCTCCAAATCAACATTTTCTGTGGACTCCTTCTCCTCACTGTAGTATTTCACAGAGACTCCCACCATAGTAAACTAGGCAGCCAAATCTTGACTTGAACTGCTCCTCATTGGAAAGCTTCCTGAGGCTGGACACTCAGGCTGTGACTAAGGCAGTTTCTGCCCTCAGGAGTTTCTGTCCATCTCAGGTCAGGAGCTCAGGCAGGGAAAGGCATCTTGGAATCTCATTGAAGGATTTAAGGTGCCAACCCATAATTAAAGTGGCCTCGGTGTCCCCAATACAGTTCTGGATAACTGGTGCAAATAAACTTTTTACCTTGACCAATGAGAATCCTGCATCCTTATTTCCACTCTGACTTTCTATCAGCATTTACCACATTCCTCATTATGGTTTCTGTTTTTGTTTTCTAATTGTTTTAATTTTCTCTCTAAGAAAAGTTGATATTTGGCCAGGTGTTGGTGACATTTGCCCATCAATGAAGAAGCAAAGGCAGGTGGGTCACTCAGAGTTAGAACCAAACTGGTCAATAGTTACTTCCAAGGCAACTAGATCTATAGAAAAAACAAACAAGTATACAACAATAAATAATAATAAAAGTAAGGAGTACTATTGTTAATAATGTAAATTTCCCAAATTAATTAAAATTAGAATAATGAACATTTAAGCAAAATGTAAGATGATTAATGTTTATTTTAAAGTGGGTCTAAATTCTAGGTTAGGGCTTTCTGGCATTTGCTTTATGGTGTAAACTCTACTAAATTCCTTATATAATCCCCCTGCCTCCCAGTCCAAAATGTTAACATGTGAGTTTAGGTAGGAAACACTAAACAAAAGCTTGTTTTGTGAATGGTTCTGAGTCAAGAACTTTCGTGGACCATCTTGACTCTACTGCCTGATGTTGTGTGTTAGCTTCATGAAAGCTGAAGTCATCAGAGAGGAAGGAGCCACAGCTGAAGAAATGCCTCCTTGAGACACAGCTGTAAGGCATTTTGGTGATCAGTGGGGAGGGTCCAGATCCTGGTAGGTGGTGCCATAAGTACCTTATAAGTAAGCAGGCTAAGGAAACCAAGGAATGCAAGCTTCTTAGCACCCCTCCATGGCCTCTGCATTGGATCTGCATCACTTTCTGTCCACAGGATCCTCCCTGTTCCTGTTCCTGTCTTGATTCCTTGAGTGGTGAGCAGCACAGTGGAAGAGCAAGCTAAATGAACTCATTACTCCTAAACTACCCTTTCTGTCACGGTGTTTCAGCTCAGCAACTGAAGCCTTAAGCCAAGTTGGTTCCAGTAAACTGGGGTGTTGCTGAGAGAGTCTTGTCCACATTTGCTGGAGTTTGTAGAAGGACTTTGGAACTTTGGGCTTGAAGAACCATTGAGTATTAGAAATCAGTGGGCTATTCATTAGAAGCTTGAAAGAAAAGAATCTAATAGCAATTCAGAAGATGAAGGCCTGGCTTGTGAAGGTTCAAAGGGAAGTTGAATGACTCCATGGGGCCATTTGTTACTTTGAATCCAGACTGTGTATCTGTTTTCCTGGGGCTGAGTATGCAGCTGTGATGAACAAGTCAGCAGCATTTCTACTACATGACAAGCCAGCTCTGCTGCCTACTTGATGCTGTTCACCTAGAGCATTAGTGGTGATCAAGAGAGGAGCAGTGACTGAAGAGACCCTTCTGGAAGTGTTCATGAGAGCACAGAATACCATGGTCCAGCAGCTGACAAGGCCATACCTCATGCTGGCAGCAGGAATCTGTATTGACTAAGAGTCACCCCGGTGGTACTGGTTTTGAAGGCATGAGGGATCATGGAGAACTGCTGAGGTTTGGCAATGTGAGGACAGGAGAGAGCTTTGGTGAAGGTGCAATCTCACCAGCAGTTGAGCCCCAGAACTGAATTGGTCAGGAAAGAAGTTGTGACTAGGCACCAGGGAGAAATCCTATGAGAGGCTACTGCAGAAGGTGCATCCCAGTTGCAGCAGAAGACCTTAGTGTTTTGGAGTGCCCTTGGAACAGGTGATGAGCCCCAAGAACAGCAGTGGAGTGGAGGGAGAAGAGCCTAGAAGACAGACTGTGTTTGCTGCAGAATAGTATTTCCAGCTGTAAGTCATTTTCTCAAAGCATGATCCACAGAGGAAGTTGCAGCTGGGCATTACAAGAATTAAAGTGCTAGGGAGCTGGGATCTGCAAGGAAGTTTGTGTCGTGGTATTTCATCAAGGCAAGAGAAACCCTAAGTAAGCCATTGATCTTGAAACACATCATTACCTGAGTTGGTGTGTGTGTGTCTTTGTGTGTGTGTGTGTGTCTTTGTGTGTGTGTGTGTTTGTCAGGGGGATAGTTGGATATGTCGGGCATGATGGAGGTAACTTACATGGTAAAGTGAGAAGGAGGTTAAAGGTTGTGGAGGGAAAAGTGAGCAGAGCAAACCTGGTAGGGTGCTCATGGTAGAAGAGGTAGGGGAAGAAGAGAAGGGAGAGCAAAGAGAAAGTCCAGGTGATTCCATTTCTTTTGGAATGGGGGTTCTCCTACCTTTCTACCTAGTCACCTCAAGAAAGATCTGATCAGAATTCCCATCTGGAGCTAACCTTCTCCCCCTGAGCTCTCCAGTAGAATTGCTGAGCTGTGGCATTTGGACCAGGCAGAAGCCTGCTCTCAGGATGCCAGCTCAAACAGGACTGAGGAGATATTGCTTCCCAACTAGGTCAGTCAAATCAGGAGATACAGGATGTCATGCAATTGAGTTAGAAGATGTAGAGGGAAATCTGATCATGAAGCATGACATTTCATGACATGACCAGAACACATGCCCTGCTAGTGCCTATCACACAGGAATTCCCTTACTTTGTTTCTCCCTCCAAGCAGATTCAAAACAGAATTTATTGACTTGAAGTTGTAACATTCTTGGGCTATTTTACTTAAAAAGAGTTTAATGCTCGCAAACTCTTTTCACCAGAATATTTAAGTGAAATACTGTTACTATCACATCATAAAATCTGTAGGAAACCCAAGGAGCATTGCAAGCACCTGTGATTCTGACTAGTCACCTCAAGAAAAATCTAATCAGACTCTGACCTGAGAGCTAACTGTCTCCCTCTGTTGTACCCATCAGGATCTCAGAGCTGTGGAATCTGGATGCACACACCAGGCAGCAGGCTGCTTTTTGGATACTGGACAAATGGGACTGAAATGTTGCTTCACAGGTAGATTACAAGGGCCATGAGAATATCTAACTCAGTTGTCATATTTAGGAGAGAAATGGGTCTTGAGAGGTCTTGGTCAAGGACCTTTAATCAAGAATCAAGGGGAAGGACACTCGTCAAACATCCAGCTTGAAGACTATTTATCTTCCTGGTCAAGCGAAGATGCCAGTGTCACAATGAACAGATTGTTCAAGGGAAAATTCTATTAGAAGCCCAGCAAAATCCCATATCAGTGCTCAGACTATCTATAGGTAAGAACTTAAAAAGGAATATGGAAAGAATTTAGTGGACAAACATCGTAAATACCTTTGGTTGCCTATGTTTGAAGAATATATATTTTTATAGGCCAAAGCAGGAAAGTCAGGGCCTTGGCTTCCACCCCCTATTCTGTGTAGACATAGAAAATGGAAATCCCTAGGAGGAGTAAACAGAGTATTCCTTTTTTAAATAGTGGTAGATTTCCATGGTCAAATGAGGATATAACAAATAATTGTTGTTCAGTTAAAAATTTAGCAAATATTGTAGAAAATTTGAGGTGCTGAAAGCAGGAGACTCCTAATAAATTAAAAAACCCTGACTTGATAAATATGAGGCAACAACATAGGATTTGGGAACAATGAAGAAAGGTGAAAAAATGTGAAAACTAAATAATTTAGTTTAAAACAAGAAAATGAATGTTGAAGAGATTAATGTTCACACAACAAGGACCAGAATTTCAGATTCTTCTGTTGAGAATTCCCTGTTTAAATCTACCCCAATTTGTAATAGGAGTTTTGTTCTTTTGATGTCTAGTTTCTTGCACTTAATATATTTTGGAGATCAGCTCTCTGTCAGATGTAGGGTGGGAGAAGGCCTTTTTCATTCTGTAGACAGCTCTTTATCATATTTACAGTATCTTTGGCTTATAGAAGCTTCTTAGTCTCAAAAACTGCCATTGATTAATTGTGGAACCCAGTGTCTGTGCTACTGGTGTTGTATTCAAAATGCTGTCTCCTGTGCCATGCTCTCAAGGCTACTTCTCACTTTCTCTTCTCTCAGGTTCAGTGTAACTAGGTTTATTGTGAGGTCTTTGACCCATTTGTACTTGAGTTTTGTGTAGGGGATAGATATACATCTGTTTGTATTCTACTTTATGCAGACATCTAGTTCTGCCAGCACAATTTAAAATGAGTTCTTTTTTCATGTAATTTTGGGGCTTTCTCAAGAAATAACGTGTTCCTATTTTGTAGATACATGTCACAGTCTTTGAATAGCATGCTCCTTTTTATTACTATAGTTGTAAAACATAGCTTGCAGTCAGAGATGGCAATACTCTGGATGTTTCTTTATTATAGAGAATTGTTTTAGTTATCTTGGGCTTTTGTCCTCCATGTGAAGTTGAGTATTATTTCAAAGTCTGTGATGAATTGTGTTTCTTTTTCATAAGGACTGAATAAAATCTGTAGTTTGTTTTTGGTAAGACTACCATTTTTACTGTGTTAATCCTACCAATCCATGAGCTTGGAATATCTTTCAGTTTTATGATAGCTTCAATTATATTCATCAAAGTCTTAAAGTTCTTGTTCTACAGAGTTTCACTTGTTTGGTTAGCATTCCCTAAGATATTTTATGCTATTCATGGCTATTGTAAGTGTATTGTTCCTCTGTCTTTCTCCACCTGTTTATCATTTGTATATAGAAGTGTTACTGAGTTTCTGAGTTAACCTTTTCACTTTTCCATTTGAGTCATTTCACTCAAATTACTTTAGGTGTTTATCAGCGGTTGGATTTTCTTGGTAGAACTTTAGGGTTCACTTAGATATACTATTATATCATCTGCAAATAGTGACAATTTAAATTCTCCCTTTCCAATTTTATCATTTTGTTTGCCTTTCCTTGCCTTATTGGTCCAGCTAGAACTCCAAGTATGATGTAGAGTAGATTTTGAGGGTGATAACATTCCTGTGTTCTTCCTGACTTTAGTGCAATTACTTTGTGTTTTTCTCCATTTACTTTGATGCTGGTGGTCAGCTTGCTGTATAATGCTCTTTTTATGCCTAGATGTACTTCTTTTATGCCTTATCTCTCCCAAAACTTTATCATACATGGGGGTTGAACTTTGTCAAAGGATTTTCAGCACCCAGAGAGACATTTTTTTTTCTTTCAGGTAGTTTATGTGGTGGAGTACATTGACAGATTTTCCTATTTTGAACCATTCCAGAATCTCTGGGATGAAGCCTACTCTATCATAGTAGGTGATCATTGTATGAGATCTTCAACTAAGCATGCCCGGATTATTTCATCAATGATCAAGAGAGGGATTGGTATGTAATTCTCTTTTTTGTCGCATATTTGTATGGTTTGTATATTGGGAAACTTTAGCCTCAGACAAAGAATTTGGCAATTCATTTTTTTGTTTCTATTCTTTGGAACAATTTGAGGTGAATTGGTATTATCTCTTTTTTAATAGTCTGGTAGAATCTAGCACTGAAATCATTTGTGCCAGAACTTTGGTTGGGAAACTTCTAATAAGTTCTTCCATTTCATTAGGACTTATAGGACTAATGAAATTATTTATCTGGTCTTTATCAAATTTTGTTATGTGGTATATAAAAGAAAATTATCTAGTCATTTTAGATTTTCCAATTTTGTGGATTACAGATTTTTGAAGCATGACCTAATGATTCATTCATTTCAGAGTATCTATAGTTATATCCCCCTTACGTTTCTGATGATGTTAATCTGAGTATTTATCTCTCACTTGGCAGATTTGGAAGAAGGCAGATGCCATACATCAAGGTTGTCTCCAGCTATCTGTCCATTGCCCACACAGGACTCTACAAAATGGGCACAATAGACACAAGGGCCCCAAGAGGTGGCTCAAGGAAACTTTGGCTATAACAAGGAAAGTCAGGACAGGAATCTTACATGAGCCAATGTAGAGGGGAGTAGAGCATGAAGCAATAGAGAGTTATTGAACAAGGAAAAATGATGAATCAAGAGGTAATGTTCCTATGTGAGAGCCCAGGGGATTTCAGAGCATATGTAGCAATCTGGAGTAACTGAGGATAGAGAATACCAGAGAGGAAGGTCTGGCAGGTTATGCTCAAAAAGGGGTTACCTGAGCTACTGTTAATTAGAATCAAAAGCTACACAAGATAGTCCTAAGCCAGCCATGTAGGCTCAAAACAGGCAAATAACTGAAGCCTGATAGCCAGCAAGATGATCCAAACTGTTTTGCTCCTAGTGAGTGTGAGAGAGAGTCTCAGCACATGAGTTATTGGAAAATATAGGCACTTCAATAAGTGTACACATTAACAATTCTAAGGCATAAGCCAGAATGAGAAAGTTTGCAATGTCCTGTACTCATGTATAGTTATTGTGTTTAATGTAAAGAATAAGAGCACGGTGCTGCCTCACATAGGGGAAAACCTTCTACAGGAGTCCAGGAAGTAGCCAGTTAAGCTCTGAAATTGAACAATCATTTGTCTTTTGTCTACCCACTAAGCTCTCATGACATAAGGGAAAAGCAGCTCTGCTATTACATGTAGAAAATGCTATTGATTGAGGGGAAAAGGACAAATTTAGGGTAACACTCTTCAGTATCCCCAGTACATCCTGAGGTTAATTTCATGGCAGTGGATATGTTGAGGTTGATGTTCCTTGATTCAGGAAGTCAGTAAGGACAAAACCTTTATTAACACAAAAGTAACTTGGAAGAAGCGTCCTACTGATTTCCCCATATATTTATTGTCATAGGAATACAAGGTGGGTCCGAATATGCATGGTTTATATATAGCATAGCTGATGTAGTAGTCTGATGCCATGATACTCATTGAGTGTTACTGTACTATAGGAAAAATAAAAACTCTGTAGCCTTATCCCAAGAATAGCCATGGATAGTTATAATTTCTAGAACATCTTTATTGCTGCAATGGACAATGTTACATGACAACTACTAGAGCGGTCTTAAGACTGAGGTTATTGAAAAGTTCCACTAGAAGTCACTAATAATGACAAGGGAGTGGATATGTGACCTTTCTTCTGAGTGTTCCTCAGTGGCACACTTGAGAAGCTATAGGCCATTCTGTGGTGATGCTACCTGCATGCAGATGTGAATCCAACATGAGGGGTGTTTTCAGTGTTTCCGTAATTTAGAAGTAAACTTGATAATCATCACTCTGTTTCATTCTGGTGAGGAACATACTGGTCTCCCTGGATCCTTTTCATTCTGGAATAGTCCATACTGTAGTAGTGCTGTAATCCAAACTTTTAGGGGAAGTCTGAACTTTGAGGTTGAATGCTTTTTGAGGTGGCAGCTCACTCTCCATCACTGTCCTCCAAAGAGGAGACTAGAAGGTCCTCATAGAGGACACTCCATGAGACCTAGGAGCCTGTGCCCACCCCTTTCTCCTGGCTGGCAGGGGTCTCTGAAGGAGGTGTTCCATTGTTCTCCTGAAGTCCAAGGGCCTCCCCCAGGAACCTGCAAGTCTACCTATCCCCAGGATGTCTGGTGAAGATCATCCTTAGGGGTTGGACTGCACCTTGGGCAGAAGATGGTTCCTGCCCCTCAGTACATGGTCTTTCAGAGACCAGAGCAGCTCTGCTTTGGAGCTGTGGTTTGTCCAAGCTGGGCATGTGGGTTTCATCCTTGCTGGTCCTTAAAGTTTCCTCTTGTGCTCCAAGTTCCCTTGCAAGGAGGAGGGGCTGACTCTTCACTGCACAAGTTCTGGAAGTTGTTTCTGCAGGGCTGTGCTTCTGTCTCATCCTGGATGTGACCCATGGCTTTGTGGGGAGATTTTGCCCAGGCTGTGCGGTGCCTGGGGAAGATTTCTTGCTTGGGGCTCAAAACCTGACACTGGGAAACTTTCTGTCCCATATACTGTTGGAAGCCTGGTAAACTGTGTTTTCCCACTGGGTGCCTTTCTTTGGACATCAGGCAGAGCACATGACTCATTCCATTTCCTCCAGGAGGAAAATGGGACTTTGATGTGAGATACCTTGTGTCTTTTGATTCCTTAGCTATTTTGATGCTTGATTCTTCCATCTTCTCTCTTACCCCAAGCCTCTTTTCTTCTGGTGTAAGAATCTTCTGTGCCTTGGCCTGTTGGAGTTTTCAGCATTCCCTTTGATCAGAAGCCCACATGTCCCTGAATTCATGATAGAATTCTACCTCACCTGGGACACTGTTCACTTTAAGAATGATTAATTCTCAAACTCTGTTCAAGGGATTATTCCTCAGAAAAAAGATAGAGACTTCTACAGTACTCTTTGGACCCTGTCCTGTTCATTGCTATGCTTCTGTAAGGAGATTTTATGGCCATGACAACTCTGATAAAGAAAGCTTTTATTTGGGGCTTTTTTTAGAGTCCCTGAGGTTTTCTCTCCTGTTGTCATAGAGAGGTAGGGAAGCAGGCAAATGATGCTGGAGAAGGGCTGAGTTTCCCTATCTAAATTCTCAGGCAGCAGGGAGGGACATTAGCCTGACTTGGTGATTGAAACCTCAAAGCCCAGCATCACTGACACATATCCCTGAAATCCTCCACCTACCACCAAGACTAGCTTCCTAAGCCTTCTCTCTTAGGGTGCTATATTATGTACAGTCATTCAGAGAGCTGATTCTATGGTCATTCAGACCTACATTGTTCAGTTGGACAATATGAAGTAGCAAGATAGGAGCTGGTAGCCTTAAAAAGGCTGGAAATGATGTAAATTCAATGTTTAGCTTTAAAGTTATTGAAATAGTAATTTTTAGTCAAAAGGAAATATCAAGGTCATCAGTGATTATCCTAAAGTGGGGTCTGATATTGTAGACTAGGTTTGCCTGAAACCCACATTGTAGCGTGATATGGTGGTATTTCTTAAGCAGTCCTAAGGCATTAGACTGTAGAGAGAGATTAATATTATGCTGGCCCACACCTGGACAGTGCTACTTTTGTGATTGTTTCTGAGATAAGATCTGAGGGCAGTTACTGATCTTGAGGGACTTTTCTAAGTAGTGTTGTAGTAAGTTTTTCTCGGCCTGTTTGGGGCTGGAGGTTTGTGCGTGGCACACGTGTGGCACTGGCAGTTTGGAACCTGGTCTGTGCACCCCATGGCTTTTGTCCCCCAAAAGAAATGAATCACACGCTTATATACTTTAACACTGTTTGGCCCATGTCTTATGCCCATTACTAGCTAGCTCTTTCTTCTTAAATTAACCCATTTTTATTAATCTTCCCGCCACGTGGCTCAGCCCATGGCTGGCCAGTACCTCTTACATGTCTGCTCCTCTTGGGGGTCCAATCGAGAGTGACTAACTCCACCCTTCTTCTACCTGGCTGCCTCTGATTCTCCACCCACTTCTATGGTGCCCTGCATGGGTCCAAACAGTTATTTATTTACATCATACAGAGAACATTCCACCACAAAGTAGGATGGGTAGAACTCAGGATCACTTTTGGTTTTTGGGTCCTGTGTCTGCAGTATACAAATAGTTTTATCCAATAGGATTAATTTCCTTGATATGAAAAAAAACATTGGTTTTGCTACTGGTGATCACATAATGACATTGTTTCTGTGTTTCCATCTCTCAGGCATGTTCAAACTTGGATTTGTGTTTTGAGGTTGGCACATTTTGGAAATATTTCACTTTAAGAGAGATTAATGCTGTTAAACTCTTGAATAAATTTAAGTGAAATCCTGGTATGCTCATATATTTTTTTTCTGTGAACCTCAAACTTCTTCCAAAACACTCCTACATTTCTAAGCACTCATTGTAAGCAAATTCTGATAAAGACTCCTATGTGAGAGCTGGTTCTCTCCAATGTGGACTGTTCACTGGGTTTTCTGTGCTGTGGAAGATGAACACCAGGCATGAGCCTGCTTCCAGGAGCCTGGCTGAACTGGAAAAACTAGTGCTTCATCAGCTTCTACATGTCCCATTCAAGGTTATGATCAATACTGTTATCTTTTCAAATTAGTAGATTCATATTTGCATTTAGATCTTTCTCATAGTAGCCCATAGTCTGTTACTTTGGTATTTCTCAATCAGAAGGAGACATAGAATTTGACCAACTGTACCCAGCACAACAATTAAGGAGATATACCCTCACCGAAATATATAGTTTGTGGGGCCTCTGAATGTGGGTCACTGTTGCATGGCTTTATGTTTGTGGGGACCTTGGCAGTGAAACCAGAACTGACCCCTAGTAGCATGACCCCATTTCATAAGTTAAGATGTCTTGCTCGGGTGTGGTGCTTGGGGCAGTGTTTAGGTCCTACCTCAAGTTAGCACATCAGACATTGTTGGCTCCCCAAGGGAGGCTTTACCCCCTTGGAGGGATAGATGGGGTAGAATGAAGGAGAGTCAGAAAAGGGAGGGAAAATGTGTTATGTAATTTAAATAAATTTCAAATAAAGAAATACCCAGTTAAATATAATACCATTTATATAAGGTCATCATCCCATGCCTCAGTTATATCTTGAGGTGATAAAGTCAGTCTTATTAATATTATTTATATAATGTTAATATAATAATCAGAACTTCATGTCATTTTTTAAGTAATAAATCCTGGTTCTCTGTTTTTCTTTTGTAAGTCCAGTAGACACCATTCACACTATAATATTGTTTTCTTCAATCACATTGTATTTTCCATGATTTTTGCTACATGACATTACATTAGAAGTTTATGTAGTGTGGGCATACTGATTTTATCACTTTTACTATATTTATGCCTTTTCTATCATGACCAGTTCCCGTCCCTATTCTTTCCCTTGCCACATCTCTTCTCCCTGCCCCCATGACTTCCTCCTGTTCCTCTGTTCAGAAAGGGGCAGGCCTTTCTTGACTGATTAGAAAGCATGGCATATCATTTTGAGATTTGATTAAGCACCTCCCCTTTTTTTAAGGCTGTGCAAGGCAACCTAGTATAAAGAATAGATTCTCAAATGCCAGACATTTGTGAGGGACAGGCCCTGCTTACACTTCTCAGAGTACCACTAGTAGACCAAGCTACACAATTATCATAAATATATAGAGACCATAGGTAAGTCCATGTAGACTACATAGCTGACATTTCAGATTCTGCAAGTTCCTATGAGCCCAGGGTTTTGTGGGTTCCCTTGGGATAGCATTAATCCTGGGTTAGTACAATTTTTCCTTCCTGTCATCAATAGCATTCTCAAAGCTCAGCACAGTGCTTGGCTGTGTGTCTCTGCCTCTGTCTCTATCAGTTGCTTAGGCAATGGATCTCTGATAACCATTGTGTTACTTACCAATCTGAATACAGGAGATGGCCAATTCAGGTATCTCTCCACTATTTCTCCAAGTCTTAGCTGGGGTCATTTTGCAGATTGGTGGTAGTTTCCATTGCACCAGGTGGCTACATGACCACAAAAGGTTCTCCCTGCCCAGTCATCTCATTCAGTTTTCCCACCCCCTTCCCTCTGCCTCATGTTCCCCACTGCCCTTTCTACTCTACCCAGAAGATGTTTTTTCCCTTCCAATGGAATCTTTGTACCCCTACTAGGGCCTGCCTTGTGACCTGGGTTCTGTCCCTCTATGGACAATATCATGGTTATCCACTACTTCACAGGTCATATTCACTTCAAAGTGCATACTATTTTTGCTACTTGGGAAAATGAAACACATTCTCTTTTTTCAATATTCTTAGAGGTGGTCTAGGAATTTCTATGTTTTGGCTATTACAAATAAAGCCGCTATGAACATATTTGAGAACTGATCTTCTGGAATACTGTTATACTTTTGTATATGCTCAATAGTGTATCGTGGTAAAAATTTGTTTTGAGATATGTTTTAAATGGGGTTTATTTGGTGAAAATCACTTACAAAACAGAGCCGGTTTTAAGAGAAGATGACAGGATGAGGTTGTAGCACGCCGGAGCCTTTTTAAGGAAGATTTTTTATCTCTACGCCGTACGTCTGAACTCTCGGGTAGCTGGGGCAAACTGCGCACACGGTCGGGGAACTCTCGCGAGAGAATGACGACTTCTTGACCTGGTCCCCTCCCTCAAAGGTCTACTTCCGGAATCCTTTTCAGTTAACCACGCCCCACTCGTCTCCAGTCTTATGACGTGATTGTTCACATATATAGTTCCTGATTTCCCGCTACATCTCCCCGTTTTGTCTAAATAGGAAGGTTTTAAATTAGGTATAAAATTATATATTACAGGGATTATTATAAGACAGTGTTTGGGAAAGAGAAAGGTATTAACATAAGTGAGGTTAAACTATTGTTAACAAATAACAACTATAAAGTATAATTTAATATTTAAAATGTTGATATGAGAAAATGTATAGGGATTGTTTTAAGGTTGTTTATTTTAAACAATAGAGTTTTAATATTTGAGTGTCTTTGTTGAAATGTGAAGTAATAATAACTTTAATTATTTAATTTTTAATATTGTTAAGATTTGATAAGGAAAATATATATTTAAAGTTGGAAGTATGAAGTAACTTTTAGAATTTAGGAGAAGACAATGTCAGTTAATTAATTGGACAGTTATTTATTATTTTTTTGTATAGTGGGAACATTTATTTTTGTGGCTATTGGCCTAGGATATTTGACAAGTTTTTATAGAAGTAGGGTATTTTTTTCTTGGTAGAACTGTTTTATTTTGGCTAGGCAGGCTTTGGCAGTTTTTATTTTTTATTTTGTAGGTTTATTTTGGACAGTGAGTATGTTGACAGTAGTAGGGGTAAGTGTAGTCTTTTTGTTTTTTAGGCTATTATTTATTAAACAAGACAATTTTTTTGTAAGATGTTTGTGATGTTTAATATTATTTTGAGAAAGGAATGGTGATGTTAGGAGTTGTTATGTTTTTTAAGGTTAAATTTGAGATAATAAAATTTTGAAGGCCATATTTTTTTGGTCTAGGAAATGGTTGAAGACATTTATTTATTGGGTGTATTTTAACATGTTTTTGAAAAAGTTGAGTATTTTGACTTTTAGGTGATAAATTTGAGTAACTATAATTTGTAATTTTAATTAATTAAGAAAGTGAGGCTAACATTGTAAAAATAGGCATTTTAAAATGAGTGTATAGCTTTTATAAATAATTTT
>PVIH01028249.1:0-15516 GCA_004025045.1 Sigmodon hispidus | reverse complement strand
GGGGAAGAGACCTTGAATAAGGATATACAGGGATGGAAAAAAAAAAATTCAGAGGGAAAGATGAACACAAAGAAAATATAGGTGTAGCAATCTTATTTGTATGTCTACCCTTGATAAGCCATGCTTATCATTCTTATCCTCTATATAGTTATTGTTAACTCTTCCACATTTTAAATTCTTTTTACTGTGTGTTTTTTTATTTAATAAATACAAAATAAAGGAAAAAAAAAAAAGAAATACACTGCTTAAAATTAAATTTGAAAATAGAATTGGGGAAATTTTAAATTTTACACTAAAAGTGGCATCCAGTAAGACAATTTTCTATGCAAATTGTGGTTGAAGAGTGTAAAAGTATTTGTTTTTATGAACTCAAACAATACTCTGCTGTAAAAAGCATTTCTTAAAATTAAAAAGAAGCACTCTTTTTCCTCCAGCGCGCCACCTTTGATCCTATTGTCATCATGGGTGGCCATCCTGCCCAGTGTTATCAGTATTGTAAGAACAAGTCATACCCGAAGTCTCACTTCTGTCGTGGTGTCCCTGATGTTAAAATTTACATCTTTGACTTGGGATGGAAGAAGGCAAAAGTTGATGAATTCCCACTTTGTGACCACATGGTATCAGATGAATATGTGCAACTCTTCTGAAGTTCTGGAGGCTGCCCGTATTTATGTCAAGAAATACATGGTAAAGAGTTGTGGCAAGGATGGCTTTCATATTCGAGTGAGGCTCCGAATGTCATCCGAATCAACAAGATGTTGTACTGTGCTGGAGCTGACAGGCTCCAGACAGGTATGTGTGGAGCCTTTGGGAAGCCCCAGGGCACAGTGTCCAGAGTTCACATTGGCCAGGTCATCATGCTCATCCGCACCAAGCTGCAGAATAAGGAACATGTGATTGAGGCTCTTCGCAGAGCCAAATTCAAGTTCTCTGGCTTCCAGAAGATCCACATCTAAAAGAAATGGGGCTTCACCTAGTTTAATGCAGATGAATTTGAAGATATGGTTGCTGAGAAGCTGCTTATTCCTGATGGCTGTCGGGTCAAATATATCCCCAATCGTGGTCCCCTGGACAAATGGCGAGCCCTGCACTCCTGAAGGCTTCTATGGTGCTCTCCCTGTACCCTGAGAAATCATGTTGAGTAATAAAATCCACAGTCTGCTTTAAAAAAAAAAATTAAAAGGAAGCAGAGATCTCAAAGTGAACCAATTCTATTTCTAACACATAGAGCAAAAGTAATTATTTGATTTCTAACAACTGATTTAAAAGTATCTTTTATGTTTTGTGAATTTTTTGTAAGTTCCATTTTTTCATCGTTCTGGAACATACGTACTTTACTTCCAATTTCAGATATTCTATCACAGTGTCCTTTAATCACATTTTAACTTGCTTAATATAAAATATGACATTTTATCAGAATGGCACAAACATCAATAGAACAATTTGTTCATTCAGGCTGCAAGGGAGACAATTTGTTAGGCACAGTCAGTTCACTTTAGAGTTGAGGGGTTTTTTGTTTTTTGTTTTTTTTTTCTTTTTGTTGCTAGTAGCACACTGCAAGCTACCTGGAGCACTTTGAAGTTAATATCTACCATGATATCATGTCAGGGGTTATATAATGGATTAAGACAGATAAACCTTCTTTTCTTTTTTATTATTTTTAATATGAATAAAATTATGTTTTTTATCTGTATATATCCTTGTTCAAGCTCCCTTCCCCCTTCCATACATTCCAGTCACTCTCTATTCTCCACATCTCTTTATCTCCTCCCCAGCAAGGGCAGGAGATCCCAAGGTCCCAATATGGCTAGGCTCAGCATTCACTCCTGGCAGATCTGCTTTCCTCACCTCAACATCAAGACTGAGTCAGGTGTTCCTCTAGAGGGAATGAAAACCAAGGTGCCAATCTCAGGTATTTCAGATCCAAAGCTCTCCAGGGGTTGTGTTTTGCAACTTGGATATGCTTTGCTTTTTCCTTTTTTTGTTAAGAGTCCACTAATGAGTCAGTATATCCCAAGCTTTTCTTTGTGGGTTTGAGATATCTCACTCAGGAGGATATTCTCCAAATACATCCATTTGCCTGCAAATTTTGGGGCATCATATTTTCTTACTGCTGAGCAGTACTCCATTGTGTAGATGTACCACAGTTTGTTAATCCATTCTTCAGTTGAAGGACATCTAGGTTGTTTCTAGGTTCTTGCTATTATAAATAATGATGCTATGAACATAGTTGAGCTAACGCCTTTGGAGTGTGAATGTGCATCTTTAGGGTATACACCCAGAAGTGGTATTGTTGGATCCTTGGGAAGATTGATTGCCAGTTTTCTGAGAAACCACCATATTGCATTCCAGAGTGGCTGAACAAGCTTACGCTGTCACCAACATGGAAGGAGTATTCCCCTTGCTCCACAACCTCTCCAGCATAGGCTGTCATCTCTGACTTTTATCTTAGCCAATCTGACAGGTGTCATATGGTTTCTCAAAGTTGTTTTGATTTGCATTTCTCTGATGGCTAAGGAAGTTGAGCACTTTTTCAAGGGTCTTTCAGCCATTCATAATTCTTCTGCTGACAATTCCCTTTTTAATTTTGAACATTTTTTGAGTGGTTTATTCAAGGTTTTGGGCTCTAGTTTCTTCAATTCTCTATATATTTTGGAGATCAGTCCTCTATCATTTGTAGGGTTGGTAAAAATCTTATTCTATTCTGTAGGCTGTCTTTTTTTCATACTCCATTCCAGAGTAGCTGAACAAGCTTATACACCCACCAACAACGGAGGAGAATCCCCCTTACTCTGTAACCTCTCCAGGATAGGCTGTCTTCTGTGTCATCTGTATTTCTGATCTCTCCAGAACTATTATCATAAAGGAGTGTTGGATTTTGTCAAATGCTTTTTCAGCATCTAAGCAGATGTTCATGTTTTTTTTTTTTTTCCTTCAGTTTGTTTATATGATGGGTGGCAATTACGGTTTTTCGTATGTTGAACCATCCCTGCATTTCTGGGATGAAGCCTACTTGATCATGGTGGATAATATTTTTTGTATATTGTTGTATACAATTTTCCAAAATTTTGTTGAGAATTTTAGCATCAATATTCATGAGGGAAATTGGTCTATAATTCTCCTTCTTTGTTGCATCATTTAGTGGCTTGGGTATTAGGGTAATTGTGGCCTCATAAAAGAAATTTAGCAATATTCTTTCAATTTCTACTGTGTGAAACAGTTTGAGGAGTAATGGTAATAATTCTTCTTTGAATGTCTAGTAGAAATCTGCACAGAAACCGTCTGGACCTTGGCTTTTATTTTTGGGGAGTCTTTTAATGACAGCTTCAATTTCCTTAAGGGTTATAGGTCTGTTTAGGTAATTAATCTGGTCTTCATTTAATTTTGGTAAATGGTACCTCTCCTAAAAGCTGTGCATTTCTTCTAGGTTTTCCATTTTTGTAGATTATAGATTTTCAAAGTCCTACCTAATAATTCTCTGGATTTCCTGAGGGTCTGTTGTTATGTCCTTCTGTTCTGTACTTAACACACATAAGCATATTCAAATTCTTGCTTCTTATCCTATTTATACACATATCAAAATTAACAAAATAATATTTTTTTATTTTTAAAATTTTTGTCTATAACGTAATTAGAACAAATCATTAATATTTTTTAAAACTATATATAGACAATGTTTATTAAATAAGATAGTTTGACATAAGTATAAATTTTGTTAATATTTAATTTACTAGTGAAATAGGGTCTCAGAGTAATCCTTAGTGACTGTAGCAAGCAGATGGAGAATGAGCATTTCTGCTAGACTCACTATGATTGTTACTTCCCACACTTTCATAGAATAACTACCACATTTTAAATACTGCTCTTCATTCTGGTATAGCATGGAGTAAAATTAATACATGTGGTAGAAATGTTCTCTGTATGATGTAAATAAAGTAACTGGTTTGGTCTATGTGGAGCACTGTAGAAGCGGGTGGAGAATCAGAGGGCAGGCAGATGTGGGAAGGGTGGAGTTAGTCAGTCTCCATCTGACCCCCAAAGAAGAATCATGTAAGGAACACAGGTGAGCCATGGGCCGAGCCACGTGGCAGACAGATTAATGGAAATGGTTTGAATTAAGATGAAAGAGCTAGCTAGTAATGTGCTTGAGACATGGGCCAAACAGTATAAAGTTATTATAAGGATGTGATTCATTTCTTTGGGGGATAAAAGCCGCTGTGCAGACCAGGTTATAAACCTCCAGGCCCAAGTGGCCAGGGAAACCTTCTACAACAAATACATATGACTGCTGGACTTATAGAGAAGATTACAAATTACTACATTAATTTTGCAAAATCACTCTTTCTGCTTCCACTCAGATGGGGAAATTTTAGTAAAGTGAGTAGAGGGAAATCATATCAGGCAGCCACTGGAAATTTAGAAATTTCCCTGTAGGCATCTATTTTCAAGTACTGTGCTGAGAAAAAGTGGTAGGAATTGAACTATTGTTCTTCTCTCTTGATGTTTTATACTTTAATTATTTGTCTTAGAATTTTTATCTAATTGATCAAAGCCAGCTTTCTGAAAAGAAAACCATTCAAATTCATGGTTTGCTTTATCTAACTTCTATATTGGTTAAAATAAAGTGGGATCTTCCTTCAGTACCTTACATTCATTTTTGTTTTATTCATCTAACCATATAATTATCATACATTAATAAAAAGACATGGTGGACTACTTTAATACTCAATATGACTTCTAACCATTTTGTATGTGTATATTTTAATAAAACTGTTAGAAAAATTATGCAATTATTTTTTCATAAATATTATTACTGTGCTAATGTTAAGTTTAAAATTCAAACATGTAAAATATCATAATAATATTGAATGATTTGAGCTTTAAGTTATCAAATTTTAAAAGCAATACCAGTCATCTTGTAATAATTTTGTTTTTAGCAACAGAGGTCTCTTTATCAAAAGAGATTAAATATGTAATAGATTTTGGTTTCTATGATTCAAGACAAGGTTTTCAGTAAATATATCTTACTGCCATGAAGTTATTAAAAATTTTTCTCTTTTTGAGCAGTTCAGCAAGCTCCATTTCTCATTTCTTTTTTGCATAATATTTTATGATGGGATGATTTTACATCATGCACCCCATGAAACTCAGTTATCACTCCTCCAATTTCATACACTCTGATATTTACAAAAATGCCCATACATGCTGCTCATTTACTTACTGGAGCATAATTAAACTCCTTGTGGCCAGTCACTTAAAGTAAACAAGTCCTTCCTCACCCACACCACTGCCAGAGGCCATCAATGCAAAATTAAGCACTATGTCATTTAGCTATGTTCTAGCCTTTAGCTCTTATATACAATGACATCTTTTCCTTTTCTGCTTTTTTTTTTTTTAAAATCCACTAATGAGTGTGTACATCTTCTGCTTATCTTTCTAGGTTTGTGATACCTCACCCAAGAGGATATTCTCCAATTCCATCCATTTACCTGTGAATTTTAGAATGTAATTTTTCTTATTGCTGAGTAGTACTCCGTTGTGTAGATATACTACAGTTTGTTAATCCATTCTTCAGTGAGTGGCATCTAGGTTGTTTCCAAGTTCTTGCTAATATGGAAAAATGCTATGAACATAGTTGAGTTAATGTATTGGTGGGACAAGTGTGATCTTTAGGGTATATGCCTAAGAGTGGTATTGCTGAATCCTTGGGGAGACTGATTCTGTTTTCTGAGAAACTGCCATACTGCATTCTAGAGTGGCTGAACAAGCTTACACTCCCACCCACAATGGAGGAGTGTTTCCCTTGCTATGCAACCTCTCCAACATAGACTGTCATCTATGTTTTTAATCTTAGACATTCTGACATGTGTAAAGTGGTATCTCAAAGTTGTTTTGATTTGCATTTTTCAGATGGCTAAAGATGGTGAGTACTTTTTCAAGTGTCATTCATCCATTTGTAATTCTTCTGCTGAGAATTCCCTTTTTTGTTCAGAACTCCATATTTTAATTGGGTTACTTAGGGCTTTGACCTCTAGTTTCTTGAGTTCTTTATATATTTTAGATATCAATTCTCTGTCACTTGTAGTATTGGCAAAAATATTTTCCCATTCTCTAGTCTGTAATTCTGTCTTATTGACTGTGTCCTTGTTCTTAGAGATGCTTCTCAGCTTCAGGAGGTCCCATTTATTGATTGTTATTCTTAATGTTGTGCTACTGGTGTTATATTTAGGAAGTGGTCAGCTGTGCCAATGTATGAATTTGCTTCTAATTGTTCTAGGGCTTCCAGCTGTGCTGATAGTTCTCTGTGTGGGATTTCTTTAGTCTTTTCATGTAGGCTTCTTGTGCTATGTATTTTTCTCTTAAGATTCTTGTTTTTTTGTGTGTGTCCCATAAGTTTGGGTATGTTGTGGATTCATTTTTGTTGAATTCTAGGAAGTCTTTTATTTCTTTCTTAATTTCTTCCTTGAACAAGAGGTGGTTCAGTTGAGTGATATTTAGTTTTCATGAGTTGGTAGGCTTTCTGTGATTTTTGATGTTTTTGAACTCTAACTTTGGCCCCTGGTGATCTGATATGGTACAGAGTTATAACCCTTGCTTTTGTATCTGTTGATATTTGCTTTATGACCGTGTATGTGGTCAGTTTTAAAGAAAGTTCCATGGGTTGCTGAGCTTAGTAGATAAATACCAAACTCTCCACCCAAACAAAAAGGAATATACATATTTTTTAAACCATATTTTTTATTTTCATACAACTCAATTATATCATCTTGCTATAGTACCTACATTCACATTACCATTTTATAATTAATAATGTAATCAAATTTGAGACTTTACTAAGTGAAATACTATACATCTTATTTTATAATTATTAAATATCATTTTTACATTAAGCAATATTGTGCATCCAAGGTACTACTAATATGTCTAGAAAGAGAACTTGCTATTGCAAGTGAAATTTTATAATTAATTTAATTTTTTATTTAAGAAGATTTTCCCTTTTACATACCATTGCTTTGCTCCTATTCCCCTTCTCCCACTCTCTCACCTCCTTACCCCACTCTCATCCAATCATCAGTGGGTAAGGCCTCCCTTGAGTAGTCAAAGCAAATTAGCATACTAAATTGAGGCAGAACCCAGTCCCTCCTTCCTGTATCAAGACTGAGTCAGGCATCCTATCATGTGGAGTAGGCTATAAAATGTCAGTTCATGTACTTGAGATAATTTCTGGTTCCATAGCCAGGGCCCCCACTAACAGCTAGATCTACCAATCTGTTACCTTCATTCAGACTGCAAAGTCTGGTCTCCAGAGTCTATGAGCTTCCATTAGCTCAGATCAGCTGTCTCAGTACTTTTCTTCATCTTGTTCTTGATCGCTTCTGGCTCTTTAATCGTTTTTCCCTCTCTACAACTGAACTCCAGGAGTTCGGTCATGTGCTTGTCTGTGGGTGTCTGTATCTGCTTCCTTCAGTGTTATAAATGATTTCTGCCCGGACTTCCTGGTCTAGCTCAGAGTTTTCAGACCCACAGTCCCACAGAGTCACACAGATGCTTGTATTGTTTTTATGCTGATTGACCTAGAGCTCAAGCATATAATTTGCTAAATCCTTCATCTCAACACACCCTTTCTTGTTCAGCCATGTAGCTCAGAGCTCACCTTTTCTCAGAGCAGCATTTCTTCTAGTTCTTTTGGCAGCTCCAGCGACTCTGGCATCTGTGTTGTCTCTCTGGCAGCTCTGTGTCTGGCATCTGTCTCTGTTTTTTCCTGTACTCAGAGTTATCATAGCCTGATAGCCCCGCCCACACTTCCTGTCTGCATTTTGGCTAATCGGCTTTTAATAAATCCATAGGCAAGACAATTATTTAAAATGTAACACATAATCCACTACATTATTAAGCATTAGATGATGTTATAAATACAAAATTTTATACTCAAGTTTGACAATCAATAGTTAACATAACTCTTACAAAAGGCAAACTTGTAAACAATGTTATGCTTACATGCAACTAATATAGTCTATCTAGCTGCTTGAAATTTAAAAAATTATATTATTATGATTGAGTCAATAAATGATTCATGTTAATAGTTTAACTTAAATATACATAATAAAATCAGACATCTTTTAATTCTGCTATTTTACTCTGTGAAGTATCTCCAAATTATATGCCCAACTTAAAAAATATCACAGAGGCAGAAAAATAAATAAATCTTGCTGATTATATACATCAATATTATTTTACCTAAAATATTCCACTTGATTCCATAGATGCTGATTTTTAAAGCCTGTGTTTGACAGGTGAGACACAATAGATGTCAGGGATATAACTCAGTCATTCTGATGGATTTCTGAGTATTGTGGACAAAAAATTTTGCAGCTACTATCTTTCTTTCTATACTAGTTCTTCTTCCAATTAACAGGGTATTCATCACTATTCATGTCAATATGAGTGGCTGTCACAAATAATGAGCTATGATCAATCACATAGTGTTGTGCCACTTTTAATTAATAAAAAAATTTCTGAGAAACTTGATAAAGTTAACCTGAGTCAGATAACATTCAATTTATAGGTGCAAATTTGTCACCAATTTAGGAAATCATACTAGAAAGCTATAGAAATGAGAATCACTAATTCAGTTTTTGATTTGGATATCCAGGTAGATTAAACATGCAAAAATGAGAGTAGGATTATTCAGTACTCTCAGCTGTGTAATATCTTGAATTTGGTTATTAATATGCTTGTTGTAACTATTTCCTACATTATATTCAAGTTCATTGTTATTCAGAGGAAGCATTTTTAATCATGTCAGTTGCAAATAATTGCTAAGGCTCATATCAACATAATATTTTTAAGAATAAAAATGATAATGCAAAACTATAAAATCCAAGGACACTAACATCAACTGGTAAGATAAATACAGAAATAATTTTGACATACAGGTGTCTCAATGCCATCAGGTATTTCTTTACAATCCAAAGTCTTCTCAGAACTAAGGAATGGGTATGTAGATTTTCCTGGATGTGTCAGCAGCTTCTTATGAATGTCCAGGTTTCTTGAGAATAAGTACAATTAACTGCTGAAATATATTGCTAAATCATTGGACAAAACTATCAGAATAACAATTTGTACCATAAATGTGTAGGGAAACTTTATTCTCAGTCTAAAATTTCATTCGAAAATAGTCTCTAATAAAATTCATCTTATCAAACTACTAAAAGACCTAATTTTATTCATAAGAGGCAAATGCTGAAAAGTTAACAGCCATTATGATTTATGTCCAGATAATCCTAGAGTGTGCTTCTTTGACCATAACAAACCCTATTTGCCGTGTGTGTGTGGTGTGTGTGTGTGTGTACACTGTGATTTAAGACAGATATCAAAAGTGGGTGAACTATTACTGTGGATTTTATTTTTTAAAAACAAAGACTAAACAAATTTATAATGTATGACCTTATGATTTTCTGGAATTTCATTCATATTTATTTTAATGTTTGCCTTTCAATTTCTAGTTTTATTGAAACAGATCTTCCCCTTTTTTGTTCAGTTTGGTTAAGAATTTGCCAATTGTGTTTAATCCTTAAAAATTAATTAATTAATAAAAAAGAAATGGAAAAAAGATTATATACTATACAATATTTTTCATCACTATTATAAAACAAAACAAAACAAAATTTTTAAAAGGCAATGAACTCTCACTGGGGTGAAAGGGCATGAGATCCTTAGGGAAGAATGGTCTCACTGGAGTTTCCATAAGATCCTCTTCCCAACTGCAGCCTTTCTATTTTTGTTTTTTAGATTCTCCAGTTATAAACTATGCAAGAATATATTGAATGTCCATTCAAGTTCTTAAGTGAGATTAAGAGAGGTATCTTCAATCATATTTACTTGGTTAATTAAACATTGTCATGGTATTTTCTGGCTGATTAAACCTTAAGAAAACAATCTTTGCAACTCCTTTTTCTAAACAGTAGCGTCTCTTTATTTACTCTTAAATCTAGCTTGGATTAATTTCCAATTGTTTAGATTGTAATAGGATTACAACAATTCTCTTGCCTTTCATTTACTGCCTCCAATGTCTCCTATATATTTCTCTGTGCTCTCATTCAAATTCAGTCTATTTTCATTAATAATTGCATGCATTGATGTGTATATGTGTGTTGTGTGTGTGCAAATGTATATATTTCTAAATGTAACCAGCTCATTTTGTATAACATTTCTTTGTAAGTTTTAAGATTGATCATTTATTTGCTTTTCAAAATTGTTTTATTTTATAAATTGTGTGTTTATAACACAATGAAAGTTTCCCTTACCTCTTCTCCTCCCATCCCTTGCACCCACCCTCAATTTACCTTAGTTTTTCTTCAGAAATTGGTGAACTCTCATGGCTACCAGCCAGGCATGAGATATCAAGTTGCAGTGAGACTAGAGGCTTTCTCTTCTTTAAAGCTGGATCAAGCAATATATTCCCAGTAATGCAGGCAACAAAGTAAGAGACAGCCCCTGCTCTAATTGTGAGGAGTCACACAAGAGGACAAAGCTACACTACTGTCACAAATATGCCAATGGCCTAGGTCAGTTTCAAGCAGTCTCTCTGGTGGTCAGTTAGGTCCCTGTGAGCCTGTACAAGCCCAAGTTAGTTGGTTTTGTGGTTTTTCTAGTGGGGTTCTGGACCCCACTGGCTCCTACAATCCTTCTTCCTCCTATTTTTTTAGGATTCTCTGAGCTATGCCTAATTCATGGCTGTTGGTCTGTGCACATTTCCATCAGTTGCTGGGTGAAGGCTTTCTCATGATAGGTGGACTAGGCACAAATCTAGGAATATAAAAGAATGTCTCTAAAAATCATTTTCTTTCTTTTTCTTTTGCCATTCATATTTGGTTTTATCCCAGGTCTCTGGAGAATTATGTCTTTGACTTCTCATGACATGGGTTTCCACCTGGGTCGGTTATTGCTTGGTCACTCTGACAATTTCTGTGCTATCTTTACTCCAGTGTATTTGGGAAAAGGACTAATTGCAGGGGGAAGCGTTTATGGCTGTGTTAATGCCTCTGTTTTTACACCAGAAGTCCTACCAGTATACAGGATATGGCCAATTCAGGCTTTGTATCCCCCATTGCTAGTAGTCTTAGCTAGGATTATCCTCGTTGATTCCTGGGAGTTTCCATTGAGTAGGTTTCTAGCTTAACTCAGATGCCCCAGATTCCAATTGGCTTTCCCAACACTTTCTCTCTTCATCCTCCTCCTCAGCTGATCCTATTGCTCCTGTTCCCATCCATAACCTCATTCAGGCACTAATCTACCCTAATTCATTCTATTTCCTTTTCAAGGTTAGATTCATGCTTACCCCCTTGAGCCTTCCTTATTAATCAACTTCAATGGGCTCATAGATTGTAAAAATAGGATATGGCAGCCACTTACACTGCAGGAGTTTCAGATTCCAATCATGAGACATTTCTGATTAACACCCTTATTTAACTTATCCTTATGAAATACTATTATAACACACAAGGTCTGGGCCTCAGGCCAGCTTCCAGACTGCTATCTTTCAACACTAAGCTGAGAGTACAGCAGTGAATAAGAGATAAAACAAAGGGGTCCAGAAGCATCCAGTTTGTCATTTGGCATGCAAAAAATAAACTTGATTTATATAGCTAAGTTTTAGGGTGATTTACATTACACTATATATATAGTATAGATACATATACACGTATGTGTAATATATGCTTTTATTTCAAAATGAAGTATTTGGAACAAAACAATCAGTAATTCAGGAAAAGTAAAAATAGAGAAATCATAGTATAGGGTGGTTAATATGGACTAAGTTATGAGATATGGAGGTGTACAAGGAAGCCTAAGAAACTGTGTAGGCTAACTAAAATGTTGTCATCAAAAAAAGAAAATACAACAGAAAATATTAGGATGTCAAAAGCTTTGAGACAACATAATTAATTCTAACTATAATGAGTTCATATCTATAATGACTTTGTATTAAGGCTATAGCAATAACCTCTTGTCAGATAGGTAAGTTTTTGTTTTCCATGTTCCAGATTAAAGTCAATTGCCCCCTAACTAAATTGGAAAACTTGAGCCAAAATCTATCTTCCCCAAATCTTTCTCCTATATATTTTTACAGTAATTAAAAACTAGCAAAGCATATAAATTGCTTATCCAATAACAAATAGTTATCATTGTGAGCACATAAAGATAACATTATACTTACTGAGCAGATAGTATGCATAAACAAATAGGATTCTGTAGTTACAATATATATTTCTGTATAAATATATGCTAAAGGAATGGGTGCTTGTTAACAGTAAATTCTATCATCTTTATGGCAGGCAATATGGCTGTACTCAGTCAGACATGGAAGCTAAGAGTTCCTCACTGACAAAGAAGGGGAAGATGAACACTCAGGTCTTGGAATGGACTTCTTAAAGCCTCAAAGTCCACACTTATTGACACACTCTCCCCAGCAAGGCCACACTGCTGCTGAACCTCTCCCTAGTTGTGCTGCTTGGTCACTAATGACTAAGCATTAAATACTACGTCCCTATGGAGGCTATTGTTATTCAAACCACTACACTAAGTCTCCACAGAATATATGTAAGAGATGGACGATACTAGAGCCACCAGTGTTTGGCACTTTTTCTAAGTTTTATTTGTATTACATACTACTTTATTTTCTATACAGGGAGAAGTAATATCTCATTTCTCAATAGCAGGGATATGTGTAGTTGTTATTTGTTCTGAGTAAGTCTATCTGAATATTTATCAGATATTTACTTTTGCATAAAACAAAACTGAGGATGAATTCATTATTCTTCATATTTTTAAATTTATATTTGATTGAATTACTCATCAGTACTTATCATCTTCTTTAATGTTACTTTGATTTTAATTTACTCTTTATACTGTAGAACAGAAAAAATTAAATTATTCATTTGGAAATGTCATAATAGATAATGACAATTGGTGTACATAACAGAAAGAAATGAATATCACAATTTCAAAGCACTGTAGACTAAGATCAAGATGTGAGTAGGATTTTCTGAGTTCGCATCTTGGATTATACATATTCTCTCCAATTCTATATGTTGTAGTACAAAAAAACCCATGTGTTACTGTAATTAATAATTCACAATATTTTATTTTTTAATGGAAAAAAACAAAACTCTATTTGTGAAGCTTATTAGCCACAATTACTGAAGTTTTGTGCTTCTTCCTTTTGAATCTTTGTCATAGCTGGATGAGCAATGATTTCTGTAGGATTGACTCTCCAAATAAATCTATTGTTAACAATGTCTCCACATAGACCATGAGCTCTAGTAATTATAGATAATTTTTCTAATAGCTGTAAATAGATTCATATATAGAGATTTTGTAGCTAAGAAGTTTCTATAAAAGACAGGAAGCAAGAAATTATCAATTGAATGGAGGTATGATGGGTAAGATATGAGATATAAAAAAGGTGTGAGTAAAACATATGATATGAAAGATGGGAAGTGGTGATAAGTAGGAATGAAAACTGGTAATTAAGGGAAAAGTTGGATAAAGGAAAGAATAACCCAAATTAAGAATGCATTAAAAAAGTAGCCAATAACTTTTCAATAAAGTGTGAGGCTTGTTCTTGGTAAGCAATATATGACGGGTGCTATAAATTTTGTAGATATTAATGAGGGGTAGTGATATGGTTTAGATAATAAGTGAGCCTTAAAACCAGTTTTAACTTCCAATTCTTGGGACTCACACACAGTGTAAGAAGATGGGGCAATAAAAATAGGCTTCTGATCTGTACATGAACATACACACGAAAACACATGAACATACACACGAAAACACATACACACACCTGTACACACACAAACATGCAGACATTAAAAAGTAGTGAAAATTACAGCTGTTATCTTGGAAAGTGTCGTGCCCAACCTCGCCAGCAAGGAAGAACGCGACTCAGGATTCTTCTCTCCAGCCGTTTTATTCAGGACCTTGTTACAATCTTCTGACTTCCAACTTCTGACCCCCGGGGGGAAGCCCGCTCGTGGCTAAATACCCTCTGGGCCTTCAACCCCAGCAAGCTACGTGGACATCGCCCATAGGTCATAGGACGCGGAAGCAAGCCACCATCCTTGCCTATAGCCAAAAAAGGAGTTGTTTACTCCCGAGAGCACTAGCCCTCGGGAGGGCTGAAGGCGGAAACCGGCGCCATCTTTAGGGCGCGGTACAATGCTCCCTACAGTTCCCCCTTCTTTATTAAAAAAGGCAGGCAGAAGTGGAGGTCTAGTCTCTGAAGTGCAAAAGTAACATGTACAAGTATCGCTCCGGGTGTCATCCATCCAGACAATCCCTGACCCGTCCGACACCCTTTTCACAGAGGCAGGCAGTTGGATGTCAACCTGCATGCAACCAGACATACTCCTCATGAGTTCCCATAGGCCAGAGTACTCATGTGCAGTGCTAAGTCTCGCATCCTTCAAAACATTCTTAAAGCTTCTCCTTTAGGGAGGCCAAGCAAGCTTAGGGGGACTGATCGACTCCAATGGCTGAAAAGTACTTGGACAACCGTGGCTGCATCGAGACACTGAAGGAACCTAACACGGCAAATGCACCACAGGCAAACTAGGAATATCAGCACCATCAGGCTCGCCAGAGCTCCCATTCCCGCCCACACTTTCTGGTGATCCATAGTGGCGGAGAACCAGGATGCCAGTCCTTCTGCCAGGTCCTCATCCACTCCGGTAGAATTCACGATCACCATGGTCACTCTCAGCTGGGCCGTCAAGTTTTCGAATTCACCAATCCAGTTTCCTAAAAGATAACTTGACAACTGTTTAGACAGATTTACAGCGTGAATAAAGTTCTGATATTGTACACTAGTCCCTCATAATTCTGGAAACTTCCATTCACAGCCATGCTCGGCCAGCTGCCAAAGAGTATCAATCTACTCTTGGACCAGGTCGATCCTTTGATTAATAAGCATCAAGCCCCCTTTTAACTGGGCAATAAGATTCTTTTGTATGTCTAGGGCCTGTACTACATTAGCCGAGACCGCATTCAAAGTCTGCGCAGTCTGCACAATATGGCTTGTGGCTCCTATGGCAGCCAATGAGATGGCTGCAATTATGGCAAGCACTTATCTGCACCATCAGGGCCAGCAACAGGAGCTTCTGCATCGCCTGTTTGCTCCCTGGCCTCATTTACCTTTTCCGATTGAATCTTCCTAGTCAGACGCTCCGGTACCCAAACTGGATCATTTCTATCCTGGGGGAAAACACAAACAGACCCTCTCGCCCATGTCAAAACAGGATCTGGGCCACACCAATGGCCTGTGAGGATGTCTTTCCATTTCACCAGTCCTTTCTGCATAGTGCTTGGATTGGCGTGCCGGTCTGCTGCCGCAGCCCCATGGGCATCCAAATTTAGAAAATTAAGAGTAAAGAGAGCTAGAGAAAGTCTTTCCTTTGGGGTGCGGCCATGGCCTATTTCCCCTTTCTGTTTAATAAGGCACTCCATGAGTGTGCA
>PVIH01028248.1:0-15518 GCA_004025045.1 Sigmodon hispidus | reverse complement strand
ACCTGCCAAGCTGCTGGATGACCTTTTCCGTAAGACTAAGGCAGCTCCCTGCATCTATTGGCTCCCACTGACTGAGAGCCAGATTGTTCAGAAGGAGGCGGAGCAGGCCGAACGTGCCAAGGAGCGCGAGAAGCGGCGGAAGGAACGAGAGGAAGAGGAGCAGAAGGAGAGGGAGAAGGAAGCTGAGCGGGAACGGAACTGACAGCTGGAACGGGAGAAGCGGAGAGAACATAGCAGAGAGAGAGAGAGGGACAGAGGGGACCGAGATCGGGATAGGGAAAGGGACCGGGACCGGGGCGGAGACAGGGAGCGGAGGGACACCAAGCGCCACAGCAGAAGCCGGAGTCGGAGCACACCCGTGCGGGACCGGGGTGGGCGCCGCCAGCCGAGACACAGTAGGAGAGCTGCAGGGACCTGCCAGTCTGCCCGCCCTGGGAGGGGGTTAAAGGCCACAGAGGGATAGGTACATCACCACCACCCTGGAACCAAGGACCGATCCCTCACCATTGCTCAGTGCTCAGCTGTAACTGCCACCCTCCCCCACACCAGTGGAGTAGTGGCCATCTCTCCCGCCTCAGCCTAACTCTTGGAACTTAGCCGCCTCCTCCTCTCTTCCCATTAAGTCTGAGAGAACAGAGCTAGCTATGGAGAGAAGGGTATGGCCAGAAGTGGGAAGAGCCAAGTGCCCCAGACTCTGATTTTCCCTCCATCCTGCTTTCCACCTCCCTTGGGTACTCACACACAGCCTTTTGGGAACAGCCGGGGCCGGGACTGGGTCACCTATGAGCTGAATCAGCCTCCTCCTGAGTCCCAGGGCCCCTGCAGTTCCCAGTCTCTTCTGTCCTGCAGCCTCCTGCCCTCTGGTTCCACTTTATATCCACCTTTTCCTTTTGTTCAATTTTTATTTTTATTTTTTTTATTATTAAATGATGTGGTCTATGGAAAAAATAAAAATCTGACTTAGTTTAAAAAAAAAAAAAAGAAAAAAGAAAAGAAAGTCCATTGTTCTATTTGTTTAATATTAATACAACAATGTACCTGAGACTAGAGGCATTATTGAAGATTTATTTCATATTCTTGAAAAACCTAGGTATCTCAAGTTTGAGGTACCTGCCTCTTGCCAAGGCCCTCATGCTGCATTAGTCTAAGGCAGAAAGAGGCAGAAACGTAGAGGGGAAAAGGGAGGAAAGGCAGACTTCTTTTATCAGTTGCTCACCTCTCCAGAAAGGCATTTGCCCTCCTACTTTAATTCCCTCTTAAAGAGCCTGTGCCTTAAGCTGTTAACCCAAAAACCTTTGAGGAATGATTTCAAATACAGGACCAGCAAATGCAAACCTGCTGGTGAGGTCTCAAGAGACAGTTCCTTTCCACAAACGCATTGTATCACTCAGTTCAGGTTTTCTCTTCCCCTTACTGGTGTCCTACATAGGCTCTCCTGGGTTTTGTTCTTTTCCTTACTCCATGCTGAAGCTTGGTCTTGCTTGGCTTCTGTCGACACTGGAAATGTGACCAGTGATGGGATCTACCATCATGGAGAAGTCCCCTCAGAGCCAGCCCTTTCCTAGTTCTGCAGTCCTTTAGCATATTAACTTCTCCTGAGCCTGTCTTCCCTATCTCCCTTAGCCCCACTGTTGACATCAGCAGACACCTTTACTCATCATTAATTCCTTGTTTGTAGTTCTTCTGCAGCTTTTCCTGCCTTTGCTGGACTCCATACCCAGCTCAGACATCAAAGCACAGTAGCCTCTGAGGTGGGTTGCAAGGTGCCAAAAAAAAAGAAATTTGTGAGACCATGGGAAAACAGAATCTTCTAGAGCCTCCCTTTCCATCCTAGACAGGGGACCTGTTCACAGTGACGCCCCATTGCTCTTTTTTACTACAAATAACTCAAATTATTCATTGTTAATAATCATACCATAATAGTAAGGATATTTAAAGATTACTAATTAGGTACTTGCAATAACTTAAGTGTTTATCATACTTTAAATATTAACTTACTTGCTCACTTTATATTTTCCCTTTTCACTCAAGTTGGGAAATATCTACCCAATGCTTCATTTCTTTTTTTTCTCTTTTTTTCTTTGTTTTTTTATTGTTATGAATAAAGTAGTCACATTTTCTATCTTTGTATATCCTTATTCAAGGTTCCTTATCCCTCCCACAACATCAGGTCATTCTCTCTTCTTCGCATCTCCCCATCCACCCATGGGCAGGTGGTCCCAAGGTCCGAAGGTCCCAATACTGCTTAGTTCAGCCTCCATTCCTGGCAGATCCAGTTTTCTCCCCCCAACATCAAGAGTGAGTCAGATGTTCCTCTAGGTGGAGTGGGATCCAAGGGTCAGTCTAAGGTTTTTCTGATCCCAAGCTGTTCAGTGGTTGTGGTTTGCAGCTTGCCAATGACTCTTTTCTTATCTGGAAATCACAACAGGGTCCCAGCATTGATTTTACTCTTCTCCCCTTACCAAGCATATCTTTACACACAGTGATGGCCCTAGAACCTAGTCTATCATTTTGAGCTCTCTTAGGAATTTGTAGTGGCCAGGGTCTGAGTTTGAATGTTGGTTTTTCTGGTGTAGGAGTCAGCCCACCTAGGCTTCTCCCATGCCTCACCCCATGCTTCAACATGACCACATGCTTTACTTTTGCTCATCTCTTTCAGGAACCATGTTTCTCTCTTAACATAGGCATCTTCCATCATGCTTCTACTGAGTATTTCAGAATTGTCACTCTTCTCTGCTTTTTCCTGCACTGTGCTTTTTAACTACCTATTGGTTGACCATGAATATTCTATGGGCAGCTTCTAGAGTCATGTGCCTTAGGACATTTCTCAGTCTGGCAGACTGAAGATACTAAAGGAGTGTGAGTGCTTACCCAATGCCAGATTTTTACATTTATGTGTTTACTTTTTATAGCAGTTCTTTGAGACTGTCACTAAGTCTCAGCTGAAGACAGTGACCACTCTAATTATTTAAACAGGGAATTTAATGTGTAGAACTGGTGTCCCGGAAATAAAACTTAAGTCAGAAATTGTACAGAATGATTAGCAGTGTGTTAGCAGAGAGGAGAGGTGGAGAGAATTCAAACTCACACCATTGAGGGCATGAGTGTCAGAGGCAGATACTCTGGACAGAGAAGCAGGGATTATGGAGCTTATTATTAAGGTTGAGATATCTGTGACATAGATTTCTAAAAGGAAGTGCCAGTGGTTGTAGGAGAAGGAGGCCAAGTGAAATGCTCAGTACCAGGAACCTCCAGGGAGGAGCTTTGTCTGCCCCTCCTCAGACCCCAAGTGTCCTCATGGACTGCCTGCATTTCTAAGTAGTTTCAGATCAAAGGATTTTGACCCCTGCATTGCAGAGCTAGGGAATTCTAGAGATGGGAGTCTAGTGACAGCACAAACAGAAACTGTGGATGCTCCTGTGACACAGAGAATAAGGAAACATGCTCATGATTAAATGATAGCTTAGAACAGAGGCAAGATTTGACCCATTACCACCACTGGTTTCCTACCATTCTGCTAAAAATGTAGAATGTAGAGTAAGTAAATGAACTGAAGACCCTCCATCATGTCTCATCCAGTTCCAAGCCATGCGGTCCTTTGCTGTTTGGCCCTTGAAATCTGACAGCCTCTTTGCTGCTCTTCAGGTCATCCACTGGAACTCCCCCAAAAAGCTCCGTGTAAAGAACAAACATGTGGAATTCTTTCGCAACCTCTACCTGACCTTCCTGGAGTATGATGGCAACCTCCTGCGGAGAGAGTTGTTTGGCTGCCCCAGTGAAGCTGATGTCAACAGTGAAAATGTGAGTGCTTCACAGGTAGTGAGAGAGATTGACCACATTCTCAGTTGTCTGTTTTGAGTCCTTGTTGGGTTCTGTATCCAGTCCCGGGCTGGACCTTGGAAAACAAAACACCTTACCTACCATGGAATCCATGGCCCAGTGAGGCAATGATCAGATCATCTGGTCATTTACTGTGGATCAATGTGGACTTGGGAAGGGACATTAGCTAAGCAAACATGACAGAGTAAGTTTCCAGGTAGAACAAGCCACAAGATTTACATCATCTGTCTCATGGCCAAGAAACTCTCAAGCTTGTAGTGGTGAAGAAATCCATACAAGACACATAATTTATTGGTTGGAACCTTGGGTAACACAGAAGGACAGGTACTGTCTCCTTCACAATAGATTTGGGTAGAGAAAGCATTGACTTTCTCTACTGAAGATATTGGGTGTTTTTGTTGTTGCTGTTATTTTCTATTCTCTTATATACTGTAGCTCATTTTTGTTCACTGAGTCCTTCTTTTACTATTGAAAAAATTCAAGTAGACAAAATTAAGCAAATTATCCATGGTAACAAAGCAAACAATGATGCTGGCTGTGACCAACAATGAACTCTTAAGGATATAGGAAAAAAGCATGATAGCCACAACAGGGACATAGAATCATGCTGACCTGTGTTTAACTATTATCTTTGTTAACACAAAAACACAGGTCTCAATAAAGGTACAGCCCAGGAATACAGATTTAGGTCACCCTAAATTCCTTGTTCCAATGTGGAAGTGGTTTTATAAACTTTTATAAATTCACAGGAAAAAATAATAATATAAATCAAAACAAGTTTAAAGTACATTGGTGGGTACACAAGAGAGGCAGGTACAGCAAGATGGGGGAAGATACTCTCTTAGCTTTGGGGTTGGAGAAAGGAAGCTAGTGGACTGTAAAAGGTTTTTATCTATTAGTGATGAGGTGTTAGTTCACAAAAGCTGGCAAGAAATGACTGGAGAGCTACAGCAAGGCTAGAATGAGCTAGAACAAGCTAGATAGAATAAGAGTAAAGCCTCAAGGGTGTGTAACATTTTAATTTCTCCATAGTCTTGAAATTCTCATTAATCAGCCTGTACAAGCAGAGCTTCTTTCCTAGAGATTTTCTTCAGACTTTCTCATTTCTACCTCAAACAAGATATACCCTGTGTCTCTGTATCTTTATTTCCTCCATTGCAAAATGGACAAGAAATGGCATGTATGCTCCCCCGCATACATGTATATTAGAATCTAAGAACATACATGCTGCTTTCTCTCTTTCTTGGGTCCTCAGTATCAGACACAGAAGAAATTGTTTCGTTCATTTAGTATAGGAACACACAGAAGGTGTTCTTCTTATTCTGAGAACTCAGTCAGATAAAAGGAGGACTGATGAGATGGCTAAGTGGTTAAGTGCACGGACTTCACTGACAGAGGATGACATTTACTTTCCAGCACTCAAATGGCAGCTCATCACCATTTATAACTCCAATTTCAAGGGATCTAATGTCCCTTATGGCTTCCATGCCATGATAGGTATGTGGTACACATACATATATATAAGCAAACACTAGTACACTTAGGGTTAGGGTTAGGATTAAGGCACTTGGTAGTAGAGTGCATACTTTGCCTGCATTAGCACTTTAGGTCATAAGTTTCTGACTCTTAGAAGTGATACACAAGATTTCTGGACATCCCAGGATTGAACCTCTGTCATTACAACAGCTGCTTGTACTGCCAGGAGCTCTGTCCGCTTTGTGCTGGCCTTTGGGAGCTGAGGCTTCCTTCAGAGAATGAGTGAGGGTAATCTTATCCACAATGATTAGGAAGCTTTGTGAGGCATATCTCATAAGAACAAGCACACAGAGGACTGTAGTCATATAACTCCCACATGATAAGACCAGCATTGTGACCAGGTCTGTCTAACTCTAAAGCCCATAGCATGAAGGTGCTATCCCTGGGGAGCTGGAGACAGCTGTAGATTTAGCTATAACATGATGATGATAAAAATCCCTACATTTTTCTCTTAGTCTTTTTTAGTCTACGAACTCCACAAAGCATTTGTTACTGGTTCCATTTTTAAAAGAGGGCTTATAGAGAGTTAAAATCAGAGAAAAGGGTGATAGCAGACTGAGAGCTGATATCAAGCTCCCATCTGTATCAGTCTCTGTTTCTTCAACTATTAAATATATCTTTCAGTCACCACTCCTCCCTAGCATGACCTCTCTTTCATGGCCCCTTTCTATTTTTCCTCATACTAGGAATACTATATCAATTAATATAGTCGTGACATCTCTGTCTGTCTGTCTGTGTGTGTGTGTGCACATATAAACAGCACCTGGGTGTCCATGTCAATATCTCCTCCACTATTGCTTTAAACTTAACTTTTGAGAAAGTCTCTCATTAAGCCTGATATTCCCCAATTGGCTTCAGTCGCTGGATAGAGTTACAGACATTATGTAATCATGCTTGGCCTTTTTTTCTTTACTTTGGGCACTGAAGATTTGAATTTAGGTCTTCAGGCTTACTATGTGTGGGAAAAGAAAGCACAGAGAAAAAGAAACATGGCAAGGTGGTTTCTTTTAGCAAAAGAAGAGATGCACCATGATCCAAGTCAGGCTATCAAGCATACGAAGGCAGTTCACTAAATTTTCATTGTAATAAAGGTGGTGACTGGGACTCAACCCATTACTGGGTACTCATCCTTACAATCTGAATCAGTTGTCTAATTGGTAGGGAAGTAAAGGGTGTGAGAGTCAAATACCAAGAAATTTATAGATCAGGAAAACAAGTACATTATAAGATGGAGGAGGTTTAAGGATTATTGAGCCCTGGTGGGTGAGCTACATTTAATAGAAAAAAAGTGCATTTCTCACAGTAGCAAGAACATTACCCACTTTATTTTTCCAGCCCCAATTTATAATGTCAACTTTGCTTTTTATCTGTCAGAATATCTGCATATGTGAAAAGGCTGTCTGCCACCTTGTTTGTAATTATTCTTGCTAGCTATATGAACTGTAACAGTTGTTTGCCTAAAACATGCATTTTCCAGAATGATTCTTGGGTATGGAATGAAGAAATCTAGCCTAACACTAGACCTTGGATATCACTCCAACTTTCTGTGAGCTTCTGTTTTCTTACATATAAAACAGTCATGCTTAGAATGCTAAAAGTTAAGGTGTTCTGTATACCACTACTAGAGGAAGTTCTTGTTATATGTGTTGGAAAAAGCTTATCTGAGACAACTTTCCTTGAAACCCCTCTGGATCTCATATCACCTCATTGCTTAAATGAAGAATGCTTGCAATTTCAGATCCCTTATGCTATGAAGGTGAAAGACTGGCCATCTGTGAAGGTCTGTTCCCTTATACTAAGCCCACTAGGACAAATAGACAGCAGCATCACCATGACTCAATTAGAAATTAAAAATAAGACACATATAAACAGATATTCTATAAACACTTTATGACATCATTCTGTACAGCACTGCCAAGGAGCAGATGACTTGTGTGGAAAACTCTGTACCCTGGAGAAACCCCAGAGGAAAATCAGAATGTGCTTCTGTACTCATAGGTCAGGAGCATGCCACCTACTTTTCATTCACAAAATTACAACTGAGCCCAGCATGAACAGTGCCTGGAGCCCTAAAGATGGGCTGGGCAAGGCTCCTTACCAGTGACCCTCTCCAAAGCCTTAAAAATCACTGAGTAGCTAGGTAGTTCAGGGAGGAAAGTTTAAGATTAGGAGACTCGATGGGTAGATATCTAGGTATAGGCTTGTCCTTTGTAGCTGTTTTTTCAGTTACAGGTTAGCCTCACCTTGTACAGAGTCTACTTCCTCTGATCTGCCTGACTTCTGTGGTCATGTTCATATTCTCAGGTAGTACTGCAATTTATTTTTGGGTTTTTTTTTTTGGTTACTTATACATACATATACATATATATTTATGTATTAAATTTTTATGCAAGAATACAGTATGTAAATATTTCAGCTCTTAGGGAAAAGGCTTCCTCAAAGCAAGTGTTAGAGCTCTGTTTTGATGACAGGGTGGAGTGTTCCCCGTTGCAAGTGTTACAGTTTTGAGGGGCATGTGTCAGGTGGCAAGGAATGCCACAAAGTCATACCACACAACAAACTTCACACAAGAGATTTATTGGGAAGGAAAAACTCTGGGAAGAAGCAGCAGAGAACTGAGCAGAAGACAGAGTTTGTATAAAGTTTCTTGAGAAGGAAGCTTCTCCAGGTAGCGTGGAGTTGAAGGTACTATATGCCCTAATTTTGGGGCAAGCTCAGGGATTGGTGGGATTCTGTGGCCTGATCTTGAAGCTCAAGGGAATGGTGGTTATGATTTTGGTTTTGGTTCCTTGACCCTGATCTCTTGCTTGGGGTCAATCAAGATGAAGCTCTCTCTTCGTCTCGGGCTCTTTTTAGTTGACTACGCCCTGCCCGGCTCTGGTTCTTTGATGTCATTAGAGTTAATTTGGGTAGCTTTTGATTTCCCGCTACACTCTACCCTTCCCATTGTATACTTAAGCCCAGCCCCTGGATTGGCCTTCCCTTAGAATTTAGAATGCCTCTAAGAGTAAGTCAAAGTAACTCTGCCAAGGACAACTACATGTCACTGTTACATAACCACAGAACCATCTAGCTAAATGATTAGAGCTAGGGAAAAAAAAAACCTCAGAGATACTTGTTTTGACATGATAATGACATGGTGACTATCAAAGCTCAGAGGAAATTCCCTTAGGTTCAATCCTAGCTGCTATGTTTACTGATCATGTAACCTTGAACACTTAGATGAACCTTTTAGATTATAAAGCCTTCATCAAAAAGACAGGACTGAGAGGAGCCCTAACACTTGGAGTTGGCGTGATGATTAAATGGGAGAACCTGCAGGACCAGCTGCAAGTAACCTGCTGATTTTCCAAAGATGTCTTGTGAAGCCCAAACTCTTTGTTGTACTATTGAAATGTGTAGTGGCATTATGGTATGTTGTAAATATTTGTCCCACCTACTAGTTTAATAAAAACTCTGATTGGCTGACAGCAGATATGAATTGTGGGTGGAGCTACCAGACTGGGAAAATCTCAGAGCTTTTATTAAATCCAAAGGAGGGACAAATATTTACAATGACAGGAAATAGTAGCAACATCCCACTACATAAATGCATGTTGTTTAAGGTATCATAGAAAATGTGGTTATGAGTCACAATGAGGGTCAGGGTTATCCACTTCTAGTTTTCAGATATCCCATAATCTCACTCTGTTTCTTCAACCTGCTGTAAAGAGAAGTCCTTTAGCCAGAGCTGGGAACACATTTCTGCTGAACCTTCACACATGTCTAGCCATCATTACAGGCAGCCCAGTCTATCTAGACCATTGTCCTTAAGAATGTGAAAGCAGAACAAAAGTGAAAAATGCTCAAAATGCCATTTTCTCTTGAGTCAAATTGTGTCTGTGCTTCAGTTGGTTGCCCAAAGAAACAGTTTTTAGCAAATGCATTTTGTCTCAGGAGAAATACATCTTTTGTTTCTGTAATTCACTTGGTGGGAGTCTTGTATTTTCTGTGACTAGAGAACAGGGTGCAGTAGCCTTGAGTCCTATTGATGAAAGCACTCCTTCCAGTCCAGTATGGCCCTGGGTACATTAATCAGTCCCTGGATGAAGACAACACTGTATTTCAGCTGCTGGTATCTTCTTGAAACAACATTATCCACATAGTTAGCAATAAGCCATTGAACACTAGAATTTGAAAAGGTGAGTAATGCAATCATAATCTCATTGTTTAAGTCTGTCCAACACTTTACAAAGCACTCCTCCATGCATTAGCTTATTTGGGAAAGTTGCAGAGAAATTGCTAATTACAGGAGGATGTATAGAGGCGATAAAATTTTTTTGAATTCATGAGTCACAGAAAAAAAATTTGTTAATATTGTAATGTTTCCCTGAACTGATTTTCTAGTATTTTTCATTTGTATGCTTTTGCTGGTTCCTTATGATATATACCTTTTTCCTTTTTTGTGACCTATTTTGTTCACTGAAGCTCACTTCCATAATGGGGAAGAAATAATTGTGTGGTGTAAAGTTTCTGGCCAGAGATTTGAAGTGAGAGTTTTGGTTTTCTCCTTTGAAGAAGAGATGTGTAATAAAGGATTTAAAATTGAGGCAGTGCACCCAGAAACATTAGCTTGGTACCCAACACCCAGCACTGAGCAGCTGCTATATCCATTTGAGTGTAGGTGTGCATCCCATGGTGATGATGGTAAAGGTAATACTAAAAACTTCGTTGGCATCTGGGTGTCCCAGAGTCTCTCAGTCAGACAAATGTGTCTTAGGATACCTATCTGTATGGCAGTCAAACTATAACACCTCTTAGGCCCTCCTCTCTAATCATGATGATCACCATTGGTGGGCTTGGGATTTAGAAGAGTCATATACCACTGATACCATGAATTTTATAAGAGAGTATACATATTCCCCAGAACTGAAAATAGCCCTCCCTCTTAGAGCAGGCTACACTTCAGTAGTTCTGGGGCACTTTACCTTGATGGCCCATCTATTTCTGATCATGAAGTCATCATTGTTACCAATAGAGGCTTGTATAGCTTACTTGGTGCTTGGAATATCCTTAGTTTAGGGGTTCTAATTTAAGTGGGATACTGCTCTTTGCTTTAGGATTTATTCTTTGGGTACTTTAGAAAGTATCTCCTAGAGCCATTAACTTGATAGTTATTTTTCCTTGTTCCATGTAAAGAGAAGTGAAACCCCCACACATACCACTGCCTGGTCACTAATATCCTTGCCACATAAAATAAAGTACTTGTTTGAAAACTCATCAAAGGAAAATGTGTCTCCACAAGCTCTTCCTTCCCTCCACAAAAGCAGAAGCCATGTGCCTTTTCAAAACATTAAAGCCACAAAGCAAAACCAAGGGAAGAGAAAGCCAACTTCACTCATTCAAGGAGTTTGCAATTGTTTCTTTCCTGAATGGGAATCTTTTCAACTACAGTGTGGAAGAAGGAGGGAAAGAAGGCATTACTTGGTAAAATTTTCTCCTTGGAGATAACATAATGGTTTCTAGACATATTCTAGTTTAGTTCAGTTTAATTGAGTTTAATTTAGGTTTTTTCCCAATATTTTTGTTATTAAAGAATCAGGAAGAAGGACTGAAGAGATGGCTTCAGTAGTTAAGAAAACTGGCAGTTCTTCCTGAGAACCTGAGTTCAATTACCAGCTCCCACATGGTAGTTCACAGCCTTCTGCAATTCCAATTCCAGACAGATCCAGTGACCTCTCCTGGTCTTTACAAGCACCATATATGCATGTGATAAAAAGACATACACAGGCAAATGCTTATATACATAAAAAAAATTTTAATTAAAAATAATTAAACAAGGCTGGGGAGATGCTTCTTGTGAGATATTTGTACACGGTGTGAAGATACATTGCTGTGATTGGTTTAATAAAAAGCTGAATGTCAAATTGCTAGACAAGAGGCAAAAGTGAGACTTCTAGGCAGAGAGAGGGGAAGTACAAGATAATCATGGTGCAGAGAAGATGCCAATGAGAAATAGAGGGAGTTGGACATACAGAATGAAAGGTAAAACCCCACATGGAAAAATGTAGATTAATAAAATCAGGTTGGTTTAAGTTTATAAGAACTAGTAGGACTAGCCTATCATAAGGCTGAGCTCTGTGTCATTATTAGGGACCTGGTGGGACAAAAAGAGACCGTTATATGGCTCATTCCTTAGTGTGCTAACAATACAAGCATGATGATCTGTGTTTGATTCAGTAGCCATGTAAAAAGCCAGGTGGCATTCACCTTTAATCCTAGTGCTAAAGAGTTAGAAACAGGCCAATAGCTTATTTGCTTACCTGCCTAGCAAAGTCAGCCAACACCAGGTCCCAGTGAAAGACCCTAACTCAAAAACCAAGGTTAATTGCTCCTGAAGATGTCTTCTACATGTGTGTGTCTGTGTGCAAACACACACACACACACACACACACACACACACAAAATCAGGACTCATCTAATTCCTGAAACTTCTCCTTAACTGAGGCCATTGCCCAAAGTTGTCTTCTAGTGCTTAGCTTCTATCTTAGTGGTGTTATTGATGTTGAATGAATCATCCCCTCACAACAAGCCCTGCACTCTGCACATTCAGCATCTCCCACCATCACTTGTAGTTACCTTTGTTTAACCCCATTTGTACTTGAGGGATTCAGAGTTCAGAAATGTTAAGAAGCTGAATGGTCTGCATGGGTATCCAGCCCATGACCTTAGTCTCTGTACTGTATCAGAATCTTCACCTGAGACTAAATTAGCATCTTCCCTAGAGGATGATGGATACACATAGACCCAGGTGTGACCTGCCTAAGGAACCTCAGGAATTTGAAGCTGCTCTCTCAGTCATTAGGTGAGGTTTACAAGGATCTCCCCCAATGTTTCTAGAAGAGGATGAGCACCTATGCAATTGAGCTTTTAGAGTTTTGAAATTTAAAAAAGACACATTTTTTGAAAATCAGTCTATTACTTTCAGACAGGTAAGTCCAGTTACATAAACTTTAATCTCTATTCAAATATATGATATGTTAGAGAAGGCAGAGATAACAGAACAAAATCAGTGTCTTTTGTGCAACCCTAGGGAAATTATTATTTTTTAAGTTTAATTTTATTGGAATGCAAACTGCATGTACTAAGTCTTTTCTGCCCAAAACTATAGCTTGCAGTTCAGGCAAACATCACACATCACAGTGATGATGTAGGCCATTCCCGTTACCCCAAAAACTTTTTGTCTTTTTACAAGCCACTCACTCCACCCTGCCCACATACACCAATCCCTTTTCATTGCTGTAGTTACTATTTTGTCAGGTCATAGATAATTTTTGCCAGGTACTTTGAAATTTCAGCTGTTCAGTTTGTTAAGCAGGCATCATTATTTTCATGATAGTGGTAGTGTGGGGTTTACCAGCAAGGGAATATAGTAAGTTGAACACTTATAGCCATGCAAAGTCTGAGCTCCTTATTAACAGGTTAGACTACACTTTTTAGTAGGTGAGCTAGGAAAGAAGAATAGTAATAAAGATACTTTTATGCTAATGAAGACAGACTTTCATAGGGTTAGAAAAAGTAAAAGAGAAAGAAGATGTCCTGACTTAAATATAGGTTTTAAAAGAAATAAAAGGAAAGAGTTTGGGGCCATTAATGCATTTTCCTGGTCCTTCTCCACTACACCTGACCCAAAGATTGAAGTGTGTAGCTCTAGGAAGACAAAGCATCAGGTCTCTCAGAAACCTTCCCATTTGGGATTTCCTCATCTTATTTTAGTTAACTGAAACCAAACCATCATTTGACTGACTTGCCCAGGAAAGCCTTCTGTTTTGTTTGTGAGGATTTGTGTGGGTGGTGTGTCAGTGAGCATCACCATCTCTCTTGGCCTCAAGGGGCCTGATCTCTTATATGGAGAAATTGCCTGCCTTTGTGATCACCTTTTGAAATTACAGTAATGGCTTAGGATATATAATCGGAGTCTTTTCTGTTAAATGTCCAAAACAGGAAGGACAGACAGACAAGCACAGGCAGGCTCTGGGACTTCTTGGTGCCTTTCCTCCTGTCCCCAAGTCCTTTTCTTCCTTTGAAGCTCCAGAAGCAGCTGTCAGAGCTGGATGAGGATGACTTGTGTTATGAGTTCCGGCGAGAGCGCTTTACTGTCCACCGAACCCACCTGTACTTCCTGCACTATGAGTTCGAGCCTGCTGCTGACAACACAGATGTTACCCTGGTCGCTCAGCTCTCCATGGACAGGTATGATCAACGACCTCACCCACCACACAGTTCCTATCACTGATACTCTTTACCCCATGGAACAAGGGAGGATGAAAGATGGTCTCCTAGGCTTGGACTATGAAGTCTGCTTAAAGTTAATTAGTCCCCTCCCTGGTGCTTCACAGCAGGGGTTTTCTATTTTTGTTACTGGTGTTTTTAAGGATAGCAGGGAGGATTTGCTTATTAGGAGTAAAGCCCTACTGAAGGGGGGCTACACACTGGTGCCTCAATGGCTGTCTTAGTTACTATTCTATAGCTGCTGTGAAGAGACATCATAAGCAAGGCAACTCTTTCAAAAGCAAGCATTTAATGGGGGAGACTTGCTCATAGTTTCAACAGGTTAATCTATGATCATCAAGGTGGCAGGAATATAGGCACAGAACTGAGAACTTGCGTCCTGATCTGCAGGCAGGAAGGCAGAGTAAGAGAGAAGCTTGGGTTGACATCCTCAAAGCTCACATCCAGCAACACACTTCCTTAAATAAGGACACACCTCCTAATGCTTCTTAAACAAGTGCCACTCCCTGTTGAATAATCATTAAAATATATGAGCCTAAGGACACCATTTTTATTCAAACCACCATTGTGGCCCTAGTAAAACAAGTGCCACTTCTTTTCCTCATAGGTGTCCTGATGTAACAGTCCTTCACTGGGCATTTTCCAGTGGCATTGCTATTATGCTGGCCCTTTCTCAATTACAGTTTGATAAGGTGGTTCTTAATTATAACAAGGGACAAATTGGGTCGTATTGGGAGTTTTGAAACAAATTCATACCCAGGCTTCATAGCAAACCAATTAAGACAGAATCTTTGTCTTGGCATTGCTTTAAGTTTGGAGTGTATGACCCAGGATCAGGAATGTAGATATCTATAATCAAGTAATATTATAACTACAGTAAAGGCTTTGAATGGACTGGAATAGATAGTGACAGTCAGGTTGAGGATCTTCTTTAGATAATGTCTTTGGAGAAAAACTTTCTGAGAGAGGGGCATATCTATAGAGATATAGAAGGAAAGGAAGAAATCCAGACACATCAATTTCTTTTTTTTTTGTTATTTAAATATAATGTTTTTTATTTATTTTTGAGAATTTTATATAAATATACAATTTATATTTATTATATATATGCATATATATTACCAATTTCTACCTCTAGTTCCTCCCAACCACCTGCCTCTACATCCTCATCTCAATTTACTGTACCTCCTCTTTTTACAACCCACTGAACTTAGTACTACCCATTTGTTCACTGTATGTGCATAACTATCAGGCCATATACTAGAGCTTGGATTGTGATAAAATGTTCTCTACACGATATAAATAAATAACTGTTTAGACCCATGCAGGGCACCGTAAAAGTAAATAAAAAATCAAAGACAGCCAGGCAGGTAGGAAAGGGTGGAGTTACTCACTCTGCATTGGACCCCCAAGAGGAGCAGACATGAAAGAGTTACCGGCCAGCCACGGGCTGAGCCACGTGGTGAGAAGATTAATAAAAATGGGTTAATTTAAAAAAAAAAAAGAACGGGGCTGGAGAGATGGCTCAGCGGTTAAGAGCACCGTCTGCTCTTCCAGAGGACCCGGGTTCGATTCCCAGCACCTACATGGCAGCTAACAACTGTCTGTAGTTCCAGTTCCAGGCAAAACACCAAGGCAAATAAATAAATAAAGTTAAAAAAAAGAAAAAAGAAAAAAGAGCTAGCTAGTAATGGGCATAAGACATAGGCCAAACAGTGTTAAAGTATATAAGCGTGTGATTCATTTCTTTTGGGAGACAAAAGCTGCGGGTACACAGACCAGGTTCCAAACCACAGCCACCACACACGCCAAGTTACAAACTCCAGGTTACAAACTTCCTAGACCCAAAACAGACAAAAAAAAAAAAAAAA
>PVIH01028247.1:0-15519 GCA_004025045.1 Sigmodon hispidus | reverse complement strand
ATGATATCCTAAAATTCACAGGCAAATGGATGGATTTGGAGAATATCCTCCTGAGCGAAGTCTCACAAACTCAGAGAGATAAGCAGGGGATGTACTCACTCACTAGTGGTCTCTAAACAAACAAACAAGAAAAAAAGCCAAACATGCCCAAGCAGCAAACCACAACCACAGAACAGCTTGGGATCAGAAACACCCTGGAGTGACCCTTCAAACCCCAGTCCATCTATAGGAACACCTGACTCACTCTTGATGGAGTGGGGACAAAACTGGATTTGGCTATGTGTGAAGACTGATCCAAGCATTATTGGGCCAGTGGGACCATGGGACTGTCTGCTCCCTGCCAAGTGAGGGGATGGGGAGTTGCAGAGAAGAGAAATGGCCAGATGTGGGGGGAGGGGGAAGGGACCTTGAATGAGGAGATACAGGGATGGAAAAAAAAATTCAGAGGAAAGCTGAACACAAAGAAAATATATGTTTAGCAATCTTTTCTGCATTTCCACCCTTGATAAGCCATGCTTATTATTATTATCCTCTGTATAGTTATTGTTAACTCTTCTGCATTTTTAAATTCTTTTTACTGTTTTTTTGATAAATACAAAACAAAGAAGGAAAAAAATTTTAAAAAAAGAAAAAGCAAAAAAAAATTCTATAAAAATCATAAGGACATACATTATAAATTTGTTTCAATAATTGGAGAATTTGGAAAAACTGGTGAGTTTTTAGATAGCAAAATTAAACCTAAATTCAGTGAATGATTTTTAACAAATGCATACTTTTTAACCTCCTTGAAATACTAATGAAATACTTCATACTAAGATTAAAAAACAGCAATAATATAAACAAACACAAGAAAATATAGAATTACTACAGAATTCTACTATAATATCATATAATTCCATAAAACTTAATAAACAAAGCCTTTAAGTATTACAAAGCCAGTGAAACCCTGATATTTATCATAGTATTGTCTTTTTTTTCCTTTTTTTTATTATTTGGTGATTTTACATCATACACGTCATCAAACTCTGTTATCAGTTCTTTCAGTTTCATACCCACTCTTTTATTCTCCCCATTTAGAAAAAAAACTAATAATGCTGTTCAGTTATCTAGTGGGGCATAATTAAACATCCTGTGGCCAACTGCTTAAACAAAATGAGACCTTCTTCAATCTTAACAAATTATCAGCTTTCATCTTTTCAGCTTTTATTATTACAATGTTTTTTATTTCTATAATGTTCTACTAGTATATGAGAATGTCATTCTCATCGTCCCATCTTTGAAAGAGTTTTAAAAATCACTTCATCTTTTTATGATGCTTCCCATGTAATTTATTAATATATACCTTCTGAATAGATCTTTATTTCTCAGTGAAATACAATTTATTTTTCGACTTTTATGTAATTTTAAATTTTGATACCTGTCTATTTGTCACTTCTATATGTTTCACTGGAAATTCATTTCAAATCTATTCAGTCATTCTAATAATCTCTTTTATCATATTTACATTTTTCTGTTCTCATGTATTTATCTAGACACGCTGAGCTTATCCATTTTACCTAGAATAGAAATAACCTTAGATCATAATCTAGGGCTATTGCTTTTGTCAACTACTATCACATCTTCTTTGTTTAATGAGGTCTCACACTTTGATATAAATATGTCAATTTTTTTACAACACACGCTTTTTATATTTATTTTTGTTTGATTTTTCCAGGCTTCTGGGACAGCCAATTTAAAATAATTGAGGTGAGCCTGCCTGTATATTTCAAGTAGACACTCAAAAAGGATAAACTTATCTTCAGTAAGAACATACCTTTTTCAGTGGTGACCAGCTGTTTAGGTTCTGTGGGCACCTTCTAAAGCTGCATGTGGGAAATGCCAGTTAAACTACCAACTTATAGCTTATTTTTCTTCCCTTGGCATCTTGTGCTTTGGCATTAAAACTGAGAACCTGGGTAAGTGGGACTCACACTTTGTTTCTGGTTGGAAGTTGTCATGAGTGCTTGTTTTCAACACATTATTAATATTTTCTCTTCACTGATGGTCCCTGGGATGCCCTACATTTTTTGCCATAAGACAGCTTATGAAAAAAATTATGAATTTAATTAGTTTATTAACAATTTCTGTCAGCAAAATTTGTTTTAATTTTAAAATATAGAGTTGTATTTTTAGATGGATATCAGTGTTTATTGCAGTCAGTGGGTTTCAGTGTACAAGTACAGGTGACAAGCTAGTATTTGTTCTCAGTGCAGTCTTTCTGCAGCTCATTTTGTCTTCCCATCAGACCAAAAAGCCCTCCAATGTGGAAGCACAGCTTTCCTTTAGCATTAGTGAACCTAAAGTTTCCACTATATGCCTCATTTAGTTTACTGAAAATGCATGGAGCAAATAATCTGAAGTTATGTAATTTTAGACAGCAAATTGCATAGCAGTAACCAGAAAAAATATTTCCAGTCCAACGGTATTTCAGCAGGCATGATTAACTTATAAAAATTAGAACTGCTGACCTATTTGACTCTGAAAATAAGACCAGATTTGTCTTTGTAAAGCTGTACCAAAAAGGAAATTCCCTCATACACCTCATTTATTTGATAAATATTTGAGTTTTTATCTGTGATGAATTAACAGAGATTCTGTTAAGAGTAGATGCATTTTCTATCTCAAATAATTATTTCTCTAATTTATGTAAACATCAAAATATTTTGGTGTTCACCAATTAAGCAACAAGTTTTAAAGTTTAGCTCACACTGCAGTAAGAAACTGAAAAAAATCAAAGCATTTATGTTTTTAATTTTATTATTTAAAAATCACTTCAAGAATTTAATTTACATATATAATTCTCCCTTCATCCCTTTCTAAATTCCCCCATCAGGACCCCCAGCTTAATATCATCATTTTTTTTATATAATGTTGTATTCAATTAGTGTTACCTCGGTGTGCAGCCATATACTGTAGCCTGGCCAGTTTACTAGAGATTACACACTCAAAGAATGCCTTTCATTATCCAGCCTCCAACAACAGCAATGCCTCCACAGTCATGAGTGGAGCTTTCATGATCTTCTCTGTCTGCCATTTTGGATTTTCCCTTGGCTTGATCTTGTGCAGGTCTTATACAGGTCACCACAGCCACTGGGAGTTCATGAATGTAATGGCCATGGTATATGTCCAGAAGACAGCATTTTTTGGCACTTTTCCCCAATCTGAGGCTCTGTGTATCTCTTCTTCCTCTCCTATAATGTGCACTGATTGGGATGTTCCTATATTCTGTAGTGTGTCATATACAATAAACATTGTAAATTTTTGCTGTATTATTGAAATATTAAATGAAAGTTGGATTTGTCAAATGCATTCTATATTAGGTAGAAATTATCAGAAAGGATTGTATTATTTTACTATAGAGTGGTTAGGGCCTCTATCATCGGTTATGTCTATTGATGTGATAAATGGCTTGACCAAAACAGACTTGTGTATCAATGGAATCAAACTGAAGATCCCGACATTAACCCAAAAACCTATGAAGACCTGATCTTTAACAAAGAGACCTAAAATATTCAGTGGAAAAAAGATAGTATATTTAACTGTTTCCCTTCCATCCCATTCTCCAGGCAGGAAGCTTCTTCCCCATACCTATACCCAATGTAGCGAGGCAAGGAAGAGTTGGGAATCCTAAATTATACAAGCTTTTTATAGGCAAAAATTGCAAGGCATGGTTACTTGTTGTCAAGAATGCCAGTGGGCTGCTGACTGGCTCTTGTTTACAGAATTTTTACCGCTTAACATTCCTGGACCCCATCTGCGTGTTATAGCCATTTTACTGCCTTAGGGATGGATCATCCAGGTGTCTTCAAATAGTCCTTAGCTTATTCTTTCTTGGAACTTGGCAAGCCTTTTCCAGGAATGTGAAACTGAATTGTGTTTTACCTTTGTAATATAAAATGGCTACTAGAAAACAAAATGGGGTTTCTTGAGCTAAGTTTACTCTCTTCACCACTAGTCCAGGTTAGCCATCTCTGTGAGTGTATCCCATCCCATTCCTGTCCCACTCCTCCATCATGATCTTGACCTTCCTTCCTCATACAATCATATAATCCCTCGTCAGTGCTTCTATCAGTTACTGGATAAAGGCACTCTGATGACAATTAGAGTACTTGTGAATCTGATAACAAAGGAGGGCCAGTTCAGGCATCCTCTCTACTATTGCTAGGAGTCTTAACTAGAATCATCCTTATAGATTCGTGGGAGTTTCCCTGACACTCTGTTTCTTCCTAATCTCAAAATGGGCCCCTCTATCAAGATACCTTTTTCATTAATTTTCCCCTCCATGCTGCCTCCAACTCAACTAACATCCTCACTCCCCCATTCTGAGTTCAGTTTACTCAGGCACTAAAATGACTGATTAATGCTTCCCTTTCTTGGGATTACCAGTTCTTTAGAAAACATGATCATGTCCAGTTATTTATGGTATTCTTTCATACTTTATAATACTTCATCATAAATATACTCAGTTGTTCATTCCATTTATAAACATCAATATATTATTTTTATTTATCCTTTACAAATAAAGATATATTAACTTCTCCATAAGTAATATAAAGCTTGCCTTTCCATCAATAGCATTTGGTTAATGCAATGATATGTGTCTAAATAAATGTTATCATGTTCTATCTACAAACAATGGATAATATAGCTAAAGCAGAGCGGGTATTGTTCTTTACTGGGGAAAAGGCTGTACTATGTAGCCAAGTTGGATTCAAACTCAGGATGGTCTTGCCTGCTTCTGCCTTTTGAGTGTTAGGTTTATAGGAGTGTGATACCAAAGTTGTTTAACTTTGATAGTCATAAGAGATGTCTTCAATGTAATCAAGTAGTGTAATAAGAAGTTTCTGGCCTGGCCTAGTTCCACAGTCGAGAACTCCTGGCTACTATTTAGGCCCCCCAAAATGACTCAGATCCTTATATTAATTACATTCTTCTTGGTCTATGGCTCAAACATATTGCTGTCTAACTCCTGCATCTTATTTCAACCCATTTCTATTATTCTGTCTTACCACATGGCTTGTAGCTTACATGTGCTACTTTTACATGTTATTTCTTGGGTGGCTGGATTGTGTCTCTTTTGGCTTTACCCTCGTTCCCCTGTCTATGCTCTGATTTCCCTAACTACTGCTAAGATGCCTGCCATAGGCCAAGACAGTTCCTTTATTAAAGAATATTTAGAGCATGCAGAAAGACATTCCACATCAAAGAAAAAGTAGGGAGACAAGTTATATAAAATATGAAATGTGATGAGTATCTGCAAAGACTTAGCAAAAATGGGTTATAGATCAGTCTCCATTTGCTTTTATTAATGTAATTTATTTCTAATTCTATTGTTTCATTTTTCTCTGTCATTCTTCTTCCCATATTCTATTTCTAAAATTTTCACTGTAGACTATTTGGTTTTAAGAATTTCTATATGACTATATTTTATTTGAACATTTTGAGTAGGCAAAATTTTTTTCTTTAACAGTTGCAATTGAGAGTATCTAATTATTCTAAGACATCTCTTAAAACCTGCTTTCTTTACCTATGCTCCTGTGAAGTGTCTTTAATGCTGATTTCATCTTGAGGAAACTCTATTCTTCTATTCCTCTGAAAAGAAGAATCACTTTGGTTTATTATGTTATGATATGAACATAAAATGTCCTCCACAGTGCATGTGTTTGAAAACCTAGTCCTCAAGTGGACATATTGTTTGAGAAAGTAGTATGGATTTGATAAAGCATGTTTATTTAACCTGCCCATTTTGTTACATTTTATTTTTGAAATTATAACTATATTATTTCCCCCTCACTTTTCCTCATCAAAGCCGTTTCAGGTACTCCCTCCAGCTCTATTTCAAATTCATGATCTTCTTTTACATTAACATATATGTATATGTACATTTATATATGTATGTTCATAAATGCAACCTGCACAGTATATATAATGTTTCTTGTATGTATGTTTTCTTTTTCTTTTTTTTATTATTATGAATAAAGAAGTCACACTTTCTATCCTTATATATCCTTATTCAAGGTCCCTTCCCACTCCCACCACATCAGGTCATTCTCTCTTCTCCACAACTCCCCACCCCCACAAGCAACAGGAGAGCTGACCATTAAAATTCCAGTGTAACAACTAACCTTATTTTCTTTTGCTTCCTCATGTAATCAACTTTTATAACCTAAGCTGATGAAGAGCTTTAATTTTTTTCATTTTTAAATTATTTTTTCTCAGCCAGATTGCAGTTTCCCTTCCTTCCTTCCTCTCCTCCCAGTCCCTCCCTATAACTTCCCTTCTTCCCTTCTACTTCTCCATTCTTATTGGAAAAGGGCAGACTTCCCGTGGATATCAGCTAGATTAGGCACCTCTTCTTTTATTAAGGCTGGAAAAGGCTATCCAGAAGGAGGAAAGGGTTCCAAAAAGCAGATAAAAGAGTGAGAGACAGCCCTGCTATCTGTTAGGAGTCTCACAAGAAGATTAAGGTACCCAATTGTAACATATGTGAGAGGGCCTAGGTTGTTAGTCCCATGAAAGTTCTCTGGTTGGCAGTTAACATAAATTTTTCTGGGAAGGAAAAATAGAATAGATCACACAGTTGGAAGCTGGAGGAATAGATCTGCTTGAAAGGTGTGCATGGAAACAGGGGGGATCAGATAGAAGAAAAACAACTAAAATCAAAGTTATCACCAGATGCTCTAGAAACCCAGTGAAATGAAAACTCCACGAGATCTATGAGGGTGACACTAACTAAAAGATATCTAGCAATAGAGACATAAAACCTGAACTGGGCAGGATAACCTTCATTGGAGACACTGGGACCTCAACCAAGCTACATAACCACTGACCTAGAGTTTGCCCTGTCAACAAATATGCTGGTCAAAGGCAGGACAAAACTTTTGAAAATTTAATTGTGAGGTTCCATCTTCCTTCATGCTACTTCAAAGGTTGCAATTAGGCATTGTAATGGTTCACTGTAGAAAACTGATAAGCCAGTAAAACCCAACACAATATACCAGAAGCTTGATAAAGACTTTTTTCTCTAGAATTAATTAGTATTCTATATGAAACACCAATATTATTAAAAAAGTTAAAAATATAATCTTATAAATTTTAATATATACATTTATACAGAACAGGATTAGTAGCAATAGAATAGCCCCTTATTTTTAGTTATTCTTCTGTCTCATATCAGGTGGCTCTTCTAATATGTCACAGAGATTTTGCATTTTCCTTTAACAAGCATGCTTGCTCTTAGAGAAGGAGAGAGCCACAAACCCCTCCAAACCCAGCTTATTTTATAATTGAACTGGGTCTTCAGCTTTTCTTACAAATAGATATAGATTTTAAGCAGTGAGATTTTACCCTGTGAGTATATAGGTACCAATAGGTCTGATATTCCTTTGCTTTTAAATTTTTTTCTAGATATCCTTCCTTTCTGCTTTAGACATCTAGATGTCCAAGGTCTTTTGATTTCTTGAAGATAGGTATTTCTAGTTTTCTGTAAAGACAAAAATAAAACCCTGCCCCAAACTTTTAATTTTTCTTACAAATGAAAGAATTATCACATGGGTAGATCACTCATAATTTTGTCAAGAAGACCAAATTGAGGATTTTGATGGTATCCATAACTTTTCTTCACCTGTGGAAATATAATGAAACTCCTCCTTCAACATATCCTGGTTTCCATTCTGAGGTCAGCACATCTTTGAAATAGACAGACTGGTTTAGATAAGTCATTTTTTTTTTTAATAGACCAATGCCTTTCAATAGCTGTGGTGCATTTCTCATTAGCATTAAGAAAATGCAAAGTTAATAATGCATTATGCAATCTAATTTTAGAAGTCATTGTTATTCCTTTCTGTTTATTTAGTATATGATTTAGAGTTCAATTTGATCTCTCTATGACTGCTTGCCCTGTAAGATTGTGTGATAAAAATGTAATATGTTTTATATTATAATAAGTAAAAAATGGTTTCATTTTAATCAAGACACAGCTGTAGCACTGTCAGTCTTAATTTTTACAGGTATTCCCATGATGACCATAACTTCTAGCAAATGTGTGATTACAGAATTATATTTTTCTGGACTCAAAGTAGTTACCCATTAAAATCTTGAAAATGTATTGACTTTATGATGTATGTATCTTAATTTTCCCAATTTTGTAAAATAGAACAGAACCATTTGCCAAATTTTATTTCTATGTATACCTTTAGGATTACTTCTTGCTGGTAATGGAGTTTGGTTATAGAAGGGACAAGTGGTACATCATTTTACAAATATTTTTTGGCTGGTTGGCAAGTGGAAAATAAATCAGTTTTTTAAATCTTTGCTAATGGTGTGGTGATTTTTTAAATAAAACTCTGTAGCCTGTAGCATATTTTCTATTAATAATTTATTGATTTTATTACTTTTTGCTAGAGGGCTTGGCAGACCCATATGGGTTTGAATGTGTGTTAGATAGAAGGGATAATTGCTATTCCTGATTATTTCTTATAACAGAAAAATAATGAAGTTAGTTCTGATTCATCATTGATAAAATTAGCTACTTCAATGTATACAACTATTTCTGCATACTGAGAATCAGTGACTAAACTATTAAGAGGTTATATATAATCCATTAATACCATGATAGTATATATTTCTGACTTTTGAACATAATTATAAGGGCTTTGAGCAGCTTTACTTAACTTTTTTGATTTGTAGCATGCCTTTCTTAATTTGTTGCATCAGTATAAAATATAGGGACTCAAGGAGTTTGATTGTCCCATACACTACAAGGAAGAATCAAATTAGTTCCCTTTATAAATTTAATTCTCTTGCTTTAAGGATATATGTTGTTAATTCCCCCCCAGTTACTCCAAGCTCTTTGCCAAAGTTCACTTTCTGTTCATAATTGGATAGTTTCTTCATTAGTTAATAGTACAACAATTTCTGCTGAATCAATTTCTGTCAATTGACAAAATCTTAATTTTATTTTAGAAATCAAATCAAAATCTTTCCTTTTATGTCTTTAAATTCTTACTCAGTTTATGTGGGAGAAATATTAATTTCAATATAAAGTTTCCTTTTCAATAAACTTCCTATAAGAGATAGCTTAGAGCAGTATCCACATGATCCCCATGTGCATTCTGTAAGCCTATTGTCTCTCAGCTTTAGCTGACAATCTCTTTGATTATTTAAGTCCTTGTCATCATTTAAAGTTCTAAACAAATTATCCTGTTTATATTTTTCATCCCAATAAAAAATGGGATTAAAAATGGTCCATAAATGTTTCCTAGCAATCTTTGAAAATTATTAAGAGTCCATAATTTATCTCTCCTAATTTACACCTTTTTAGCTCTAATTTTTATTGGCCAATTTTGTATCCTAAATATTGGTGCAGAGTGGGGACAATTAACATTCCTTGTGGGAGAATCTCTATTGAGAGAACCTCTCTTTACAGGCCAAGAATTATTATAAGTGGGCAAGGTAAACAAAAATTTTTATTTGTCCTGTTCTTGTAGAAGTATTGTAAAAACAAATCTTTTAAAAGTCAATAACTATAATACGCCATTCATTAGTTAGCAGAAAAGGCAAAGAAATTACAGATTGTAGAGATCCTATTGACTGAATCTCCTTGTTTAATGCTCTTAAATCTGTTACCATTCTGCACTTTCTAGATTTCCTTTTGATAACAAATACAGGAAAATTACAAGGAATAGTTGATTCTTCAATATGCTGAGCATTTAACTACTCATGTACCAGATGTTATAAGGCCTGCAATTTTTCTTTTGTTAAAGGCCATTCATGAACATTATAAGCTTATCTGTTAACCATTTTTTGAAAGTAGCATTGCAAATGCCTTAGAAAGATCAGCAGCCATTATGCTTTGTTTTTTAAAACCTAAATGGTTGGTGACTACTTCTTATATTGTCTTCTAATATTTTTCTCAGAAAAATATGTTAGTTTTTGGTTCATTCCTGAGATTTGGTGATGTTTCTCTGTGTATTCTATTGTTGCAATAAGTTTTGTCCACATAAATGCATAGCAATGTTAGTTATATATAGCTTTAATTTTTCTTTCTGGCCTTCTGGCCCTATATATCCAAGTCATCTTTCACTCTGTTTAACCTGGGATAATAATCTAATTTCTAAAATATAAACATTTACCTCCTTATATGGCCAGTTTGGATGCCAAAATTCTGGTGAAATTATTGTTTTATCTGTCCCTGTGTTCACCAAACCTTCAACGACAACATCATTTATTAATATTTTTAATTTTGGCTTTTGTTAATTTATAGAATTTTACCAAAGCATTTGCATTATGTTTTTTTCTGAATTTTTTGTTCTCGTTTCTCTCCAGAGCATTATAGCATTTTAGAATAGGGTTTAGTTTCTTTAATCTCAGTGAGAAGGTGTTTCTTCCAAGATTGTAGAAAACAACTTAACTGGATTTGATATGGGGGCCTTCAAAAGCCCACTCAGGATGTTTCTCTCAGGCAGAAAGTTACCTTATGTGTCCATTGTTGACCTTAATTCACTAGTGCTATGCTTTCTTTTGTCATGCTTTCTGCATATTCCAGAAGGGAGGGATATTCTCTTGAAATTTTCTTAACAAAGACATTGTTTCTGGGAATATCTTGTTCACAGTCTATTTTTTGGGACCTTGCCTTCTATAGTTGTAACATTTAATATTTTATTTTTTTCTTAAACCTCTAGACATAACATCTCCTATTTAGATATCAAAATTATAAGATTCTAAATTAATTTTAACATCAATCCAATCCTCCTAGAGAGCTGACCTGGCCTTTAAAGACCTAATTATTCTTTTACTTAATGAATTAGCATTTGAAAAACTAGAGATACAATAATTATTTGCCTAGACTTTAAATCTTGTACCAATCTGTTTATTTCTGCTGTTAATATTTGCAACAAAATCTGTAAAGGTTTCTTTTGGCGCTTGAATTATGATTGCAAAGAATTCAGTTTTCTTTCTCATTTCTTCAATTCTATCCTATGTATTTAAGGCTGTCATTTGGAATAAATTCAGGGCATGCTTATCATATAGCATATCATGTTTTTCTACATCAGCATAATCTGCATCCCAAGGAAGTTGTTCTTGGGAGATTTCTATGCTTCTATCTCTGGTTCTTTGTTCTATTGTTTTATCCTCTTCCTTCCACTGTGTCTTCCACTGTAAAATCAAACAGGCCTCAAAAATACTAACCATATCTGACCAGTTTTTAGGAATAATTTGGTTACAGGTTGATCAGGAATTTAACATTTGTTTTACAAATGGGGTATGCACACCATAAAAGAGTATTGCTTTTCCAACTCTCATTAAATCTAACATTTGTACCAGTGATCAGATAACTTCTAAACAAATATATAAATTTTTTTAAAGTAACTGAGTTTAAAATAAACTAATATTGACTGTTTGAAAGCCTTAGGCTGTTTTTTAACCTTACAACACAATGTTGAGATTGTTTATTGAAATTCTTCTGTCTGGGACTGAATATTTCTGTGTTCTCTCTCTCTCCTTTTTTTCTTCTTTATTTATTTTGTATTTATCAAGAAAAACAGTAAATTGAATTTAAAATGCTGATTAGTTAACAATAACTGTAAAGAAAATAAAAATAATAAGCATGACTTACCAAGGGTGATAATGCAAATAATGTGCTACACATAAAATTACTTTGTGTTCAGCTTTCCCTCTGAATTTTTTTTTCTATCCCTGTATATCCTTATTCAAGGTCCCTTCCCCCTCCTGCCACATCAGGTCATTTTTTCTTCTCCACAACTCCCCATCCCCTTCCTGGGCGGGCAGCAGACCATGGTCCCACTGATCCAATAATGCTTAGTTCGGTCTCCACTCCTGGCAAATCCAGTTTTGTCCCCCTCCCTCAAGAGTGAGTCAGGTTTTCCTCTAGGTGGAGTGTGATCCGAAGGGTCAGTCCAGGGTGTTTCTGATCCCAAGCTGTTCAGTGGTTGTGGTTTTGGAGCTTGGGCATACTTGCTTTTTTCTTGTTTGTTTGTTTAGAGACCACTAATGAGTGAGTACATCCACTGCTTATCTTTCTGAGTTTGTGATACCTCACTCAGGAGGATATTCTCCAAATCCATCCATTTGCTTGCAAATTTTAGGAAATCATTTTTTCTTACTGCTGACTAGTATTCCATTGTGTAGATGTACCACAGTTTGTTAATCCATTCTTCAGTTGAGGGACATCTAGGTTGTTTCCAGGTTCTTGCTATTACAAATAATGCTGCTATGAACATAGTTGAGCTAATACCTTTGTAGTGTAAATGTGCACGTTTAGGGTATACACCCAGAAGCGGTATTGCTCGGCCCTTGGGGAGATTGATTCTCAATTTTTTGAGAAACCGCCATAATGCATTCCAAAGTGGCTGAGCAAGCTTACACTCCAACTAACAATGGAGCAATGTTCCCCTTGATCTGCATCCTCTCCAACATAGGCTATCACCTGTGCCTTTTATCTTAGCCAATCTAAAAGGTGTTAGGTGGTATCTCAAAGTTGTTTTAGTTTGCATTTCTCTGATGGCTAAAGATGATGAGCACTTTTTCAGGGGCCTTTCAGCCATTTGTAATTCCTCTGCTGAGAATTCCCTTTTTATATCTGAAGCCCATTTTTTTATTGGGTTATTCAAGGCTTTGGGCTCTAGATTCTTGAACTCTTTATATATCTTAGAGATCAGTCCTCTATGATATGGGTTTGAATGTGTGTTAGATAGAATTGACAATTGCTATTCCTGATTATTTCTTGTAACAGAAAAATAATGGTTTGTTCTGATTCATCATAACCTCTTTTAGACTCCTTATTTCTCTGTTGAGTCTCTGTCTGGTTGATCCATCCAGGGTTGAAAGTGGGGTATTGAAGTCTCCCACTATTAGGGTATAAGAATTGATGTGGGAATTGAGCTTTAGCAGTGTTTCTTTTACATAAGTAGGTGTCCTTATATTAGGGGCATAAATATTCAAGATTGAAATCTCCTCTTGACCAATTTTTCCTGTGATGAATAACTAGTGACCATCTTGGTCCCTTTTAATTGCTTTTAGCTTAAAGTCTACTTTGTTAGATATTAGGATTGCAACCCCCACTTGTTTCTTAGGACAATTTGACTGGAAAATCTTTTCCCAACCCCTTATTCTAAGTCTGTGTCTGTCTTTGCAGTTGAGGTGTGTTTCTTGTAGGCAACAGAAAGATGGCTTCTGTTGTATCCATCTTGTTAGTGTGTGAGGTTTTATAGGAGAGTTGAGTCCATTGATATTAAGGGAAATTAGTGACCATTGATTGATATTTCCTGCCATTTTTGGTGGTAACTTGTTTATATTTCCTTTCTCTGGAGTATTCTTCTGTGGAATTATTGATTATTTGTGATTTCATGGGTATATCTGGTGTCCTTAGGTTGGAGTTTTACTTCTAATACTCTCTGTAGTACTGGACTGGTAGATAGATATTTTCAGTCTGATTTTGTCATGAAATATCTTGTTTACTCCATCTATGGTGATTGATAATTTTGCCGGGTATAGTATTCTAGTTTGGCAGCCATGCTCTTTTAGATTCTGTATAACTTCTGACCAAGCCCTTCTAGCTTTCATCATTTCCATTGAATATTCAGGTGTTATTCTGATGGGTCTGTTTTTATATGTTAGTTGACCCTTTTTTTTGCAGCTCTTAAAATTTTTTCTTTTTTTTTCTTTTTCTTTTTTTTCCGGGAAGGAAGGCTTTATTTTCATTCATCTTGAGGAAATAGTACTACAAGGTAAAAATGGCATGGCAACAAGATGAGCTTTAGCTGGAGGTAACAAGGGCTGGAGGTAACCGATGGCCTGTGTCCATAGTCGAGAGGCAGAGATAGATGTACTCAGGCCGCTCCCCCTCTTTTTGCTTGGTTTTTTAAACAGAGTTTCTCTGTGTATTCCTGGCAGTCCTGGAACTCATTTGATATGCCAGGCTGGCCCTGAACTCACAGAGCTCCACCTACCTCTTCTTCCTTCCTGAGCGCTGGGATTAAAGGCTTGTACCACCTCACCCAGCACTTTCCCCCTTTTTATCCATTGCAGAATTTCAGCTCTTATTTTGGTGCTTCACACATTAAGGGCAGTTGTCCACTGTCTGCATAAACCTCTCTGGAACACCTCCACACACACACTTTTGCTTCCAAATCCAGGAAGCGTGACCATCATACCTGCTACTCTTCTATATCCAAAGTAAGTGCTGGGCACAATCTGAATTTTTAAGACCCTTTAAAAAAGTGGAGAGAAATGTAGAAGTCATGTTGGAAAACAGTGCAAAAGTAAGGAATTGAGTACAAGTTACAATATAAAATTCTGTATCTCTTTAGGCATACCTAAATCAAGCAATGGAAATAATGTAAGATTTGGGGCTGTTAGATGTGAGAAGAAAGACTAATGATTCAAATCATGGCCAAATTAATTAAATAGAGCAAGCTTTATTTGTGTACACAGGCTGTCTCCTCCAAAAGTCGGGGTTTAGATGTTCAACACTGGACATGGGGAAGATAAGGTTTTATAAATCAGGTGTAGGAGATTTCCAAATGAGGGATTAACTGGTAAATAAGCTGAGACCAGTGAAGCAGAGCATAAGCATAGCAAGTTGGTCATAACAACCTTCTGAAACAAAGGCATGGTTGCAAGGTGGTTGTAACAACATGATAGCAAGCTGGTCATAACAACATGATAGCAAGGTGGTCATAACAACTTTTTGAAACAGGCATGGTTACCATTTCCTGGAACAGGCAATACAGAACTCTTTATAGTTAAAATTACAGGTGGGGCATAGCCCAATCCTTGAGAAACAGATTTAATCATAAACAGGAATGTTTTTCAATATTAAAGTGGAGGCAGACTGACTTATCAGGACTTGCCCCTCTATCATTTGCTATTAGTTTTTTTTTTCCTTCTTTATTTTGTATTTAACAAAAAAACAGTAACATGAATTTAAAATGAGGAAAAGTTAACAATAACTATGAAGAGGATAAGAATCATGAGCATGGCTTATCAAGGGTGGTAATGCAAATAAGATTGCTACACATATATTTTCTTTGTGTTCAGCTTTCCCTCAGAAATTTTTTTTCCCATCCCTGTATATCCTTATTCAAGGTCCCTTCCCCCTCCCACCACATCTTGACATTTTTCTTCTCTGCAACTCCCCATCCCTTCCCTCAGCAGGGAGCAGAGAGTCCTATGGTCCCACTGACCCAATAATGCTTGGATAAGTCTCTACTCCTGGCCAAATCCAGTTTTGTCCCCCCTCCCTCAAGAGTGAGTCTGGCATTCCTATAGTTGGAGTGGGGTTTGAAGGGTCAGTCCAGGGTGTTTCTGATCCCAAGCTGTTCAGTGGTTGTGGTTTGCCGCTTGGGCATGTTTGGCTTTTTTTCTTGTTTGTTTGTTTAGAGACCACTAGTGAGTGAGTACATCCCCTGCTTATCTCTCTGAGATTGTGATACCTCGCTCAGGAGGATATTCTCCAAA
>PVIH01028246.1:0-15520 GCA_004025045.1 Sigmodon hispidus | reverse complement strand
TATGAATTTTCCTCTTAAGTCTGCTTTCATTGTGTCCCACAAGTTTGGGTACATTGTGGATTCATTTTCATTAAATTCTAAGAAGACTTTGATTTCTTTCTTAATTTCTTTTTTAACCCAGAGGTGGTTAGGCTGAGTGATGTTTAGTTTCCATGAGTTGGTAGGTTTTCTTTGATTTTTGATGTTGTTGAATTCTAACTTTAGGCCCTGGTGGTCAGATATGTTACAAGGGATTATTTTCATTTTTCTGTATCTGTTGATATTTGCTTTATGACCAATTATGTGGTCAATTTTGGAGAAAGTTTCATGAGGAGCTGAGAAATATGTATATTCCTTTGCATGGTGTGGAAGCTTCTGTAGATATCTGTTAAATCCATTTGCATCATAACCTCTTTTAGACTCCTTATTTCTCTGTTGAGTCTCTGTCTGGTTGACCTATCCAGGGGTGAAAATGGGGTATTGAAGTCTCCCACTATTAGGGTTTAAGAATTGATTTGGGATTAGAGTTTTATCAGTGTTTCTTTTACATAGGTAGGTGCCCTTATATTAGGGGCATAAATATTCAGGATTGAAATCTCCTCTTGACCAATTTTTCCTGTGATGAATAAGTAATGACCATATTGGTCCCTTTTAATTGCTTTTAGCTTAAAGTGTACTTTGGTAGATATTAGGATGGCAACCTCTGCTTGTTTCTGAGGACCATTTGACTGGAAAATCTTTTCCCAACCCTTTACTCTAAGCCTGTGTCTGTCTTTGTGGTTGAGGTATGTTTCTTGTAGGCAACAGAAGGATGGCTTCTGTTGTTGTATCCATCTTGTTATTATGTGTCATTTTATAGGAGAGTTGAGTCCATTAATATTAAGGGATATTAGTGACCACTGATTGATATTTCCTGCTATTTTTGGTGGTAACTTGTTTGTATATCCTTTCTCTGGGATATTCTCCTGTGGGGTTATTGATTGTTTGTGGTTTCATGGGTGTATCTGGGGTCCTTAGGTTGGAGTTTTCCCTCTAATGCTTTCTGTAGTGCTAGATTGGTAGATAGGTATTGTTTCAGTCTGTCTTTGTCATGAAATATTTGTTTACTCCATCTATGGTGACTGATAATTTTGCAGGGTATAGTATTCTAGTTTGGCAGCCATGCTCTTTTAGCATCTGTATAACTTCTGACCAAGCCCTTTTACCTTTCACCATTTCCATTGCATAGTCAGGTGTTATTCTGATGGGTCTGCCTTTATAGGTATGTTGGCCCTTTTGTTTTGCAGCACTTAAAATTTTTTCTTTGTTCTGCATGTTTTGTGGCTTGATTATTATGTGACGGGCTGACTTTTTTTGGGGGTCATATCTATTTAATGTTCTGTAAGCTTCTTGTATCTTTATAGACATTTTCTTCTTCAAGTTAGAAAAGTTTTCTTCTATGATTTTATTTAATACATTATCTGTGCCTTTAAGCTGGTATTCTTTTCCTTCTTCTATTCCTATTATTCTCAAGTTAGGTCTTTTCATGGTGTCCCTGATTTCCTTAACATTTTGTGTTATGACTTTTTTGGTTTTAGTATTTTCTTTGACTGATATATCTATTTGAACTACTGAGTCTTCCACTTCAGAGATTCTATCTTCCATCTGTTGAACTCTGTTGGTTATACTTGTATCTGTGGTTCTAGCTTTTTTCTTCAGGTTTTCTATCATCTTTCCCTCATTTTGTGCCTTTTTCATTGCTTCTATTTCAGTTTTTAGTTCCTGGCATGTTTGTTTCATACTTTCATAGATTTGTTCATCTCTTTCAATTTTTTGGTTGTATTTACTTCTATTTCTTTAAGAGAATTTTTCATATCTTCTTTGAGGGCTTCAATGATCATCATAAAGGTATTTTTGGTGTTGCTTCCTTCTGTTTTCTCTTCATTGTTCAGTTCAGGTCTTTTAATTGTAGAACCTCCACTTTGTTCTGGAGTTACCTTGTTGTTCTTTATATTATTATATATATATTTTTGCACTACGTCTGCCCATTGCTTCAGTGGTTCATGATTAGGTGGCTCCTGGTCAGTTGTGGCAAGAGGGCTTGTATGTCTCCTGTCACCTCTGAGCAAGGGGTCTGCTCAATATCTGACTCTGCTCTGGGCAGAGGTCTGAATTTCAAGTCCTTAGTCTTTCTCTGCTGATGCAGTTGAGGCAGGGTCACCATGTAATGCCCCTTCTTTTAGGTGCAGTTGTAGAAGGCCCTCACCTTTAGACTCTATTCCTGTCTGCTAACGGGTGTGTTGAGACATGCACCACAGACCGAACCTGGTCCCAGAACCGGAACCGGAACCAAAACACAGTTTTCCCTGCCAAAGATTCATGCACTGGGGCCTGCTGACCTCACCACATCTTTGGGCGGAGTCTGAGTCTGCCTTTCAGAATCCTCAGTCCTTCTCTGTTGAAGCAGTTGGACGCGAGGTGGCCGTGCAAGTTCCCTTGTCTTAGCAGCAGCTGGGGGAACTCTCACAGCCAAAGTCTATCTGTGTCTGCTATGGAGTGTGTGGGGACACGCAGCACAGACAGAACCCGGTCCAAAATTTATTTTTAAAAATTGAGTCAAATAAGAATGTTCTATAAAAGAATCAGAAAATGAGGGTTCCAGTCTCTCTCTGAACCGTGTTTATGGTTGAAAGTGTATTCTGATACTAAAAGATTTTCAATTCAAAAGTATAAATTTTAAGGCTTAAATTTAACAGGGATGAAATTATGAAATTCTAATCTTCTGAAGTCACTAACTTGTAAAGTTAAAGATAATTAAGACATGCAAATTAATGTTCATTCACCTTATAAATGGTCAAAATCTTTAATGTACTCAGAGCTATGCTTCTTCTCATGCTAAATACAAATGCAATTCATATATAGGGACAAGTTTTGGAGGGAGAGACTATTTTACAGCTCTCCTTATACTGCATTCTATATGCATTGTCAAGGTTAACCCTAAAGCAAGTAACTCAAAACAAATTTAAAATTTGTTTAAAGTAAAATAATATTTAAAATTAGATATGTTTTTTTTAAAAAAAGAAATTGTAAGGCTAGATGATGACCCCCGAGCTCCTCAGAGATCTGTCGTACATGGCACAGAGGTGTTTAACAGAAGAGAAGAACAGGAAGGATGGAGAGTGCTTCCCGGACAGACAGAAGTACCAGCATCTGACAGCAGCCCGAGGCCCCCATCCAAAGAGGTACCCCAAGAGACTGCACTCGGAGCTTGCTTCCTGTGTGACAACACTGGTGAGTGAGTGGGGACCTGCACTTCACTTTGCCTCCCACTAGGACCCTGTCCAAACTGGGGACAGAAAAGACACTGGACGGTTGGCTGCTCCTCTCTGCCTTGCCAAGGTAGGTCAATCCTCCAAGTTTCTCCTCCACAGAGAGATCTCCCAGATCTGGACCTGGACATGTCAGCCTGGAACCTCTGCCCTAACAAAACAATCAAGATTACATCTTGGGACCAGCACAAGAGTGTCATTTTTCTTGGATCTAGGAACTACTTGGTCCATAATTTCCACTTACTCTGGTACTCATCCTTTTCAGATTTCTGGGATGGGTGTGATGGCCGGCCCCACAGGTTCACTGTGGTGTTCCTCTGGCCACTTGATTGCTCATGTCTTCTTCATTATGCTTAGATTCTCCCCTTCCAGCCTCTGAAAAGCCCCCTGTCCACTGGCTGACTGTAATTCTTTGTCCTGTCTTCTTATAAACTCCCTCACTGACTCAAAATTATGAGATAATTTCTCTCACTCAGTGGCCCCATCTCCTTCCCATTAAGATCCTGTTCCTGAACCCTACCCATTCTAGTTGCCCTCAATACCTCTTTAAACCATAAGCAAGCCTTAAAAACCCATCACATAGTGACTTCTTAGTACAGATATTCTTAAGCCCAGTTTCAACACTAGAACACCTCTATCTTGTTCATACTTAAGCCTGATGGCTCCTACAGCCTGGACAAGGTCCTTAAGATAATTAATGCAATCCTTCCTATCCATCTAGTGGTACCAAATCCTCACACCCCACTTTCTCATATACCCTTTTTTATAGTTTATTTCATGACCTCTTTGGGGAGTATCCTGACCTGGAATAGCATCTCAGCTTACTTAGACTGGACTCCCCTCTGGTGATTTGTTACATATTTAATAAAACCTGAAATATCAGAGACAGCACACAGTCAAATCCTAGGCAGACAGATCAATAATTTCTTGATCCTTGAATACAAGGACAAACATCTGGGATTCAATCACACACACCTTTAATCCCAGCACAAGGACACACAGTAGAGCCTGTCTACTTTGTCCTCTTCCGAGCTTCAGGTTTTTCCTCACCACCTTTCTAGAAACTCTCAGTATCTCCATTGATTCTTATCCTCCTCTTAGCCCTGCTACACTTCTTCCCAAGGCTAGTATCCTCACCCAACCCTGCCTATAGTCACTTAAAGACCTTACAGGAATCCACAACCCCCTCTCATGTCCTGATTATAATGGTCAGCTTCACTGGTTCCTAACAAGTAGGATCTGCCAGAGTTTCCTCTGAGCAGGTTATAAAGCCTGCCCCTTAACTTAGAGGCCGGAATAGTTTTGAAAAGTGCTTATGACTGCCTCAGAGGCCAGCTAGCATGGCCACCCTCCTTTCTCTTTTCTCCTACTGGTTCCTTCAAGCCTAACTCCTACCTACTCTGAGTTTTAGTCACAGGCCCTAGCATCATCAGACAGTTCCAGAGTCATTCTGCATGCTGCTAGAAGCAACAAAATCACTCAGTTCCTCCCCAGAGGCTGAAGCTGCCTGATCAGTCCATTCATTCATAGCTAGAAAGTCTGCTTTCCCACTAAAAACATCCCAGCTTCCCAATCATGTTGGGTGCAAAAGATGGACATATTGCTTGCTGATGGTATAAATTGGAGAACATTTAAAGAAAATTGAAATTAACCAAATCTCCTAAGTAAAAGGGGCTTCCCTGTTAGCTAAGTTGGTTTCCAGCATAAAGGCCAGGCCTTGCTTTCTTCCAGAGTTCACAGGCTTCCTGCAGACAGGTAAACTCACCAACAGGATACAGTGAAAAAACAAACTTAAAGCTACCATGCAGTAATAACTTACTTAGAAATTGCTTTTGCTATTCTTTATACTCCAATGATGATTTAAAAGAACGTGATTTTTCAATGACTATTCTCAATACACAAGTTGTAATAAAGATGAAAATGATTAGATGTTTCCAGAATGGAAATGAAAATAGGTTTATACTGGTTGTGAAAGGCTGTGGAGGTGACTTTAATGCATCTGAAAAATGAAGACTATGGCAGCTGGATTGCTGTAAAGTTTATGTCAACTTAGCACAAGCTAAAGCCATATGTCAGGGCGGGGGGGGGGGGGAACTTCAGTAAAGAAAATGATTGCCCTGGAGGGCATCTTCTTATTTAGTGATAACTGGAGGAGGGCTCATCTCATTATGGGTGGGGCCATCCCTGGGCTCCTCTAAGAAACCAGGCTGAGCAAGTCATGAGGAACAAGCCAGTATGCCTCACTTCTCCATGGCCTCTGCATCAGCTCCTTCCTCCAGGGTTTTCCCCATTTGAGTTCCTGTCTTGACTTTGTTCAGTGATGGACTACAGTGTGGAAGAGTCAACCATATAAACCCTCCTTCTCCAAGTTGCTTTTGGTCCTGGTCCTAGTTTTCAGTCACAGCACTAGGATGTTCCCTGAATTGAAAGGGAAAGCAGAAGACTTATACAAACGATGAGAGCCTGCGAAGTTCTTAAAACCATGTGGAAACTTCATGATGTTTGAACTTTGAAGTTCATTGGGGTTCTCGTAAGTTATTAACAATTTTAAGCACTGGCTACTAAAGCAATTTTAGAAACAAATTAAAAGTATAATAGTAATAGCCTCAGCCTCAAAATTATAAATTCCCTTTGGATGTTTTCTTTTCTAACTATAGACTTTAATCGTGTTCCTCGTGGTGCAGAAAACAACTCTGTTCACTTGCATCTATCCAGTTCCCCTAAAAGGCCTTCCAGGCACATGAAAATGCTCATTGCTCATGCTCCTCCCCGAGAACCATCCTCCAGCTGTCCCAGAGTCTCCTCTCCTCTGTTCTCATTCCTACTGGGACATTTCTGTCTTATTACTGATGAATTTTCATGCTTCTATCACATGGGCAACTTTCCATACTTCTTTTTTTGCCGTGGCTCAAAGCTGTGAATCTGCTTGGGCTCTTTGCACACACTAATTAACTGCTTTTTCTACAGTGAGAATTTCAGTGCAGGTTACAGATAATGGTTCTGCTGATATGTCTCAAACTTTTATCTCTTTGTCAACTTAAAAATAATTCATGTAAGCTTTAGGGAGTTGTGACTTGGATCCATCTATGTCAGGACCCTTGTCTGATAGGTCAGTCAACAGCTTAATCCCTCCCACTTATCACTTATGTCTGAGAATGGGCCCTTTTCTCCTCTCCTGACCTCCTAGGCAGTGTGACAGGCCTGAAAATTTGAAGATAAAGAGTCTTCTTAGTCCCTTAATTTTACTTTGGGTCCCTGAGCTACATCTATTTGAGCAGATTTTCACTCAGCAGGCAGATACTATCTATTAATCAACCCCAGCCCTTCTATCACTCCAAAACTGGACTTGCTACACCCCCTAAAAGAGGCACTTGCCTCCTCCTCAGTGATGGATGCTGCTATTATGTGAACCAGTTCACCACATGTAAGAGAGGATTCAAAACTTACACAAATGTTTTACAAACTATGGCCACCACGAACTGACTCTAGTATGGGATTTGTGCTGTGGTTCTCTCTGGGGCTTGGCCTCCACTTCTCCTTGGCCCATTGGTCTCCCTCCTTCTTATAATGATGATTATATGTATTATATATATATATATATATAGTATTATATGTACCTTCAGGTTCCTTGAGGAGAGAATGAGTGAAATGACCTGATGCTTCCAGTGATATTTTCTCAGATATTTACATAAGCCTCTTAGGTTGCAAGCAGCTAGGCCCAGATTCCCAAGCTCTTGGAGACAAGAGAGTGGCCATATCCTGCCCCTCCTTCCAAAATAAAAAAAAAGAGCCCAGATCAGACTACATAATCCCACCAATCTCAGCTTGCTCCAAGATCAGGCAACATGATTCCTCCAATATCAGGTGCCCAGCAAAGCTCTACTTCTCCCCAAACCTCTCCATAAAGCCTGCCTCCTACTCAGTTCTCTGTTGCTTCTGTCCTTAGCAGAGCCAGCCACCCTCCTGTGGTTTTCCTCCCAATAAATTTCTTGTGTGAGGTTTGTTGTTCAGTGTGACTTTTTTGTATTCTTTAGCTGCCAACTGCCAGGATATCTTTTGCCTCTTAGCTATAATACTTACAAGGTTGCCTTCCACCATCTTATGCCAGCATGAGCCCCAGATTTGGACCAGTATCTCAAACTCCCAATCAGTAAGAAGTAGCCAGAGACTATCATGGTCCTTATCATCAACAAAAGGCTGGATGTTAGATCCAAAAGAGTCCCCAGAAAATGGCCATGCTGGTGACAGTGTCCTAAACAGAAGGATTTTAACTGGGTAAACAGAAACTTTAAGGCAAGTATTTGTTCACCAGAAAATCAGATCTTATAAAGTGGCCAATCTCTATTTGCCAGGAACACCCCTTAATCCATAGCACAAGTCAACTACCCTGGACAAGGGCATTTAGTTCCCAGTTGTTCCCAACAGCCTGCACCAGCTCAAAGCCCCCACCTGCTGACTGCCTGAAAATCTGCTTGCTTTGCACCACTTGTCTTCTGTCTGCTGCCAGAGATAGAGCCAGAGCAATTGGTCCCCAATAAACCTTTCCACCCACAGAGTGGTCAGGGGTGGTGGTTTCACTGCACCCCCACTTTAATCCCCATATATGCTGTGAATTGGACACACATATACACACACAATTTAAAAATGAAAACTAAATAAAGGCAGCCTTAGTTAAGGTAAGTCTCTATGTCCAATAATCTAGGACCAATGTCAGCCAGACCAATGAAGCCAGCCAATACAATAATGTCTTACACAATACATTTATTCTTTCTAACAGAGTCTATGATCAAATTATCTGCCTTTTTTGAGCTCTCCACACTCAGGGAATTCTCAGGGAATAACCATTAACCTGATTCCATAAGGTATGCATCTATGTATATTGGTATGTATCATGCATAGGACTCTTCCCTCCATTCCATAAGGCTGGAATTGATAGGAAGGCACAGAAAAATGTACTCTGAGTAGCCATGTTTCTTACATGCTAAATGACCCTCTGAAGGCAGTGTCTGAACATTTCTGAATATTAAGTGAAGATTACAAAACCTAGTGTTAATTTCTAAAATCTAACGTAGTCTGAAATGTGAAGCAGATCTTCATTTTAAGTGGAAATTTTGAATTCAAATGAAAAAAAGTAAGAACTATTTTATCTAGTCTAAAAGTGGATACTTACCAATAAACCCCTATATTTTGACTTCAAAAAGGCATCTGTGTACTACTGCCTGGTATCAAATCATAAATGGTGGCCATATAAGGACACAACCAGAGACAAGTGTGATATTTGGCCTTCAGCATTTTGGCTAACCACAAGACATACTTTCTTCAAAAAGAGCACTGGACATAGCAGTGTATCCTTTTCAAAGAACAGCACAGGTTAATGAGGCTCCATGATGTCAGAAACATGATTCTTTATGATATTCCATCCTCTTTGGGGGAAAGCAGGAACAAATCCTTCTTCCATTTCACTCTGCTGTTTTATTTTATGCTTGGGTCCTACTGACTGTGAATTTCTAACCTGAATTTCTATAGGAAGTAATGGTGTGTACAAAGGGAAGGCCAAGGGAACCTACTAACATTTTCTGCCAGCTCCCTCTACCAGACTCACTGTTCTGAGAAAACTTAATTTGGGGAAGAAAAGGCTGTTTATGGCACATACTACGTTTCTGTTCTCTGTTTACAGATTCAGACACACAGTAACATAATGGATCTGGATTTTAGACTTGAAGTTGTGAAATGCATTTTTTTTCTATTCAAGGAACATTAAAAGAATTGATAGTTTACTCAAGGCAAGATTTAGGTGTCTGTGTCTCTTGTGCTAACACTTGACAATAGGAATCTGGAAAACTGTATCACTATCATGATATTATCAACATATGGCATGTCTCAAAGACAGCACCAATGTAATATAAGGTCAGCTTGTGACTCAATTCTTCTTGGACAAGTTTAATTTTAAATAAAAAATATTTTTAGTCATTATTTTTAAAAACAACTCTTTTTTGAGTGTTGGCAGAAATGGGATACTGGTATTATTTGATCTACAAAAAAAGAGTGATTTAAAAAAATCTACACAGTGTTATAATACTTTGTGATTCTTATAAGAAAAAAGCAAGACTTCAGTAAACTGTTTAGGTTTTTCTGTATTTCAATTGTTTGTATTAGAATTTATTATTTTTTATCACATACTTCATCATGTTTAATGACGAAATTAAACACTCTACAAAAAGTTTAAAACTCTACAGTGTTGCAATTCTTGTGTTTTATGAATTAACATATTTAATATGTTAGGTGATGATACCACATGTATTTCTGGGTATATGGTTTTCATTTTTAGTGAATATAACATTATCGGATCCAAAACCGTAAATGAGCTTTAAGCTAATGAATCATGAAATACTTTGTTGAGTTACAAGTGAACCAAATGGTCACATTTATTTTAACACCTGGAAAAAGGCAGGCTGCACACAGCTGGCTGTTAGCTTGTCACACATTCCTAAGTTTACAGTTACTACTGGTGTTCTCAAACCAGGCAAATGACAAACAGTTGCAGGTGGTCAAGAAGCTCAGGAGCAGAACAGCTTTCCCCAGCAGGTCTCAGATCATGTGAATAACAGCAGTCTTTCACAGACATCAGTCTTCAGCAAGGGCAGTTTCCAAATATTTTGTTAAAAATTATTCAAAATGTACATATGACTTCTAATACAAAATGTATAAATACTGGTATGTTTTGAAAGAAATCAGTTAGTCAAAGAACACTAACGAATGCTGTCAAAGAAAAATCTGTTAAATAAACGTCTAAGGTTTTTAATTCTGGAAGCAACTCCATTTTTATGTAACAAGAGTTGCCTATCCAGCATGACATCTATGATCTAGAGTCAAGAGCTGTCTATCCAGTGTCTCCTCTGTGTTCTAGAGGAGCTGCCTATCCAGTGTGTCCTCTATAATCTAGACACAAGAGCTGCCTATCCAGTGTGTCCTCTATAATCTAGACACAAAAGCTGCGTATCCAGTGTGTCCTCTGTGAACTAGAGGAAATACACACCTGTTGCTTTAGGGGAAAACCCCATGAATTATAAACTCATTTTAGGATTTAAGATTATTCAAGTTAAATTACAATGTTAAGTTTTCTTTTAAATAATTTCATTTGAAATCTTGAACTAAGTGTCATATAAAGTATAATAAAAGAAATACTTGTATAATTCCTCTGGCCACTCAAGTTAAGGAAAAAATAACCCTATTGTGGAAGTCTAAATACTTCCTTACCCTGTTTCTTTCCTCTTTCCTTCAGAGATGATATCTTATTTTTTTAAAAAATTTCATAGAATGTTATACCCATAATCAACTTACTGCTTCTTTTGAGAATTTTGCAATTGGTATTAAGATAAGAATACTAGACATTTTCTTCCACTTTTACTTTATTCAATATGGCATTGCTAAGACACACTCAAGTTCTTGTGTGCCACTATAATTTGCATTTTTATTTGGATTCATGTAATTCTATCATTGCAGTGCATTTATCCATTCTGTTGATGGGCATTTAGTAAATTTCCAGTTTTTTTCAAGTACTTCAAGTACTAATGAATTGTTTAAGTTTCTTGTAAATTTTCCTGTGGAGTTATCTTTTTCCCCCCAGTAAGTGCTCTTTAAACATTCTGGATTTGCTAGTGATATATTACAAATATCTATTTACAGTAGCTGATCTTTTAACCCTTTTATGTCTTTCAGTGAATAAATATTGTTGTTTTCAATGTGCACTAGTTAACTTTTTCTTATTCAAAACTATTTTTCATAGCTGCTATCATCAGATATGAGGAAGTCTTGCTATCAGAGCTAAAACCCTCTACTTTATTGAGTGGAGGAATATGATTCTACCATAGCTCAGAACAGCACATCTTTTTAATGACATCTGAAGAAATTATGACTGAGGTGAGCAGCTCCTTAATAATTGTTTTCCTGGTAGCTAATAGATTAAGTTTCCTGGATAATCAATCAGCATCTGCAAAGGCACATTTGTCTAAAAGCTTTTCTATACTGATCACTCAGCTGTTATAACTTACTTGAGAAGATGCCTGTAAAGGATACTTTTGTCACATGTGAGCTACTATGGATGGATTTAGTGCCTTTCATTTATCAGTATAATGTGGAAATTATAAAGATTATGACTCAAAGAAGCAAGTGAGATCTTTGAAGTAAAGCTAGGTGTGATTAGCTTAAAGCCCAACACCCTGAGTCAGTGGTATACCCTCTTCAGAATGACACTAAACTGTAACAGAACATCTAGAGACATGGAAGGTTGATGCTTCTCACTTCCTTTATTAATAATTTTGCTGAGTTTTCTCCAGTTATTGTTCTTTACAGGTAGGAAAATAAATACAACCTCAAAAGCCAAATATTAGTGGCCTGGTATAAAGAGTGAAGTCTTTACAGAATGGCATTGATTTCTAAAACCTAGGCACTCACTGAAGGAAACAATAATTACATTTTGAATTCTAAAAGGGTCTGTTTTATAGGATGCAAAGCCCCAGGTCCTTGTGGTACCACTATCTTATAATGGAGAAAGAAATGAACCTCTTTAGACCCCTTTCTCTATGCAAGATGGAATATATTTCTTTTACTCTATTGAGTTTTTTTTTCTTTTTTTTATTGTTTACATTTTTTCTCATTAGTTAAATTTTTTTCTTTATTTTGTATTTATCAAAGAAACAGTAAAAAGAATTTAAAAAAATGTTAACGAGTTAACAATTACTCTATTGAGTTTTATGTCTAACTCAGAAGATAAAGATAAAAACATAAGTACAGCAGAGAAGCATACATATTTTATTTAATATTTTTATATACATTGAGACCCTTATAAGAAAAAAAGGTAGACATCAATAAGCTGCTTAGGTCTCTCTGTGTTTTTAAATGTTTGTATTTTATTTTCTTATTTTGTTATCACAGACTTCAATACAAACTCACAGATTAAATGTAAGAGATGTTTGCAGTACAGGTCTTAGACAACAGCAAACAAATATATTGAATTTTTGTTTCATGGGATTTTTAAAATTTATTTTACTCAAGGATTAACAACATCTCATATGTGTAACAATTACATTTCAAAAGACTCATATCTTTGACTTCTTGTAAATAGTTTGTATTTAAAACAAAGAATGATACATGGGAAATGTGGTAAGAGACAATAAGTTATGAAATAATGTTAGGAAATAGAATCTAAAATAAGTATATTTTCTTTGTATGGCTTCAAGACTAGAATAAGAAAAATGAAGGTCTTTAGACTTTTAATTACTTATAGGATTATTTGGGAACTATTTTGAGATAGTTATAAAAAGGGTTATAAGTTACAGCTATTAGGTTAACAATACATCCATTTTTATTTTTCTCTTAAATTTTCCTTAAGTTTGCCTTCAAAGTACTTAAAGAATTTAATTTACAAAAGTAATGAAGAACAGAGATGGTGCCATGGAGATGCTAAAAGATGAAAATTCAGAAAATGAAACTAAGATGTCCTGGGAGCAACCTAAGACTAACAAAATTAAAGATGGCGGGAGAGGTGGAAGACAGACGCTTCCCTTGAGTGTCACTATTCTTTTTTATGAATAAAGCCATATTTTTTATCCATGTATCCCCTTGTTCAGACTCCCTTCCCCATGCTGCCCCTCCCCATCACTCACGCTTCTCCCCATCACTTTATCTCCTCCTCAGCAAGGTCAGGAGGTCCCAAGGTACCAAGGTAGCTTAGTTCAGCATCCACTCCAGGCAGATCTGCTTTCTTTATCCCAACATTAAGACTGGGTCAGGTGTTCCTCTGGAGGGAATGTGCTCCAAGGTTCCAGTCCAAGGTGTTTAAGATCCCAAGCTGTTCAGTGGTTGTGGTTTGCAGCTTGGACATGCTTTGTTTTTGTTTTTTTGTTTAGAGTTCACTAATGAGTGAGTACATCCCATGCTTATATTTCTGGGTTTGTGATACCTTGCTCAGGAGAATATTCTCCAAATCCATCCATTTGCCTGCAAATTTTAGGATATCATTTTTTCTTACTACTGAGTAGTACTACATTTTGTAGATGTACCACAGTTTGTTAATCCATTCTTCAGTTGAGGGACATCTAGGTTGTTTCCAGGTTCTTGCTATTATGAATAATGCTGCTATAAACATAGTTGAGGTAATGCCTTTGGAGTGTGAATGTGCATCTTTAAGGTATATGCCCAGTAGTGGTATTGCTGGATCTTTAGGAAGATTGAGTCCAAATTTTCTGAGAAACCTCCATATTGCATTCCAGAGTGGCTGAGCAAGTTTACATTCCCACCAACAATAGAGGAGTGTTCCCCTTGCTCCACAACCTCTCCAGCATAGGCTGTCCTCTGTGTTTTTTAACTTAGCCAACCAAACAGGTATAAGGTGGTATCTCAAAGTTGTTTTGATTTGCATTTCTCTGATGGCTAAAGATGAAGGGCACTTTTTCAGGTGCCTTTCAGTCATTCGTAGTTCCTCTGCTGAGAATTCCCTTTTTAGATCTGAACCCTATTTTTGATTGGGTTATTCCAGGTTTGGGGCTCTAGTTTCTTGAGTTCTCTATATATTTTAGGGATCAGTCCTATGTCGCCTGTAGGATTGGTGAAAATATTTTCCCATTCTGTAGCCTGTCATTTTGTCTTTACAAAACCTTCTCAGTTTCAGGAGACACCACTTACTGATTGATGTTCTTAGTGTCTGTGCTACTGGTGTTATATTTAGGAAGTAATGGCCTGTTCCAATTCGTTGGAGAAAATTTCCCACTTTCTTTTCTATCAGGCTTAGTTGGGCTGTGTTTATGTTGAGGTCTTTGATCCACTTGGATTTAGGTTTTGTGCAGGGTGACAGGCTTAGATCTATTTGCAGTTTTCTGCACACTACCATCCAGCTATAACAAAATCATTTGTTAAAAATACTATCTGTTTTCCATTGAATATTTTGGGCCTCTTTGTCAAAGATCATAGGTTTTTGGGTTAATGTCAAAATCTTCAGTTCTATTCCATTCATCTACAAGTCTGTTTTTATGCCAGTACCAGGCTGTTTTTATTACTCTAGCTCTATAGTATAACTTGGAGTCGGGGATGAGGATGCCTCCTGAGGTTCTCTTGTTGAGTAAAACTGTTTTGGCAATCCTGGCTTTCCTGTTATTCCAAATGAAATTGAATATTGTTCTTTCAATGTGTGTAAAAAATTGTGCTGGGATTTTGATGGGAAGTGTATTGAATCTGTAGATTGCTTTTGGTAGAATTGACATAGGTGCTGATCGTACCTATCTAGGAACATGGGAGATCTTTCCCTTTTCTGATATCCTCTTTAATTTCTTTCTTCAATGATTTAAACTTTTTGCCAAATAGATATGTTACTTCTTTGGTTATCATTACTCCAAGGTATTTAATACTATTTGCAGCTATTATAAAGGATGATGTTTCCCTTATTTCTTTTTCAGTCCTTTTATTTTTAGTGTATAAGAGGGCTACTGATTTCTTTGAGTTAATCTTATATCCTGCTACCTTCCTGAAGGTGTTTATTAGCTGTAGAAATTCCAGGGTAGAATTTTGTGAATCACTTATGTATACAATCATACCATCTGCAAATATAGTTTCACTTCTTCTTTTCCAATTCATATCCCCTTAATTTTTTTTGTTCTCTTATTGCTTTAGCTACAACTTCGAGAACTATATTGAATAGATAATGGGAGAGAGGACATTCTTGCTTAGTTCCTGATTTTAGTGGAATTGCTTTGAGTTTTTCTCCATTAAGTTTGATTTTGACTGTTGGTTTCTTGTAAATCGCCTTCATTATATTTAGATATTTTCCCTGTATTCCTGATCTCTCCAGGGCTTTAATCATAAAGGAGTGTTGCATTTTGTCAAAGGCTTTTTCAGCATCTAAGGATATGATCCTGTGGTCTTGTTCCTTTAGTTTGTTTATATGATGGATAACGTTTACGGTTTTTCGTATGTTAAACCTGCCCTGCATTTCTGTAATGAAGCCTACTTGGTCGTGGTGAATGATATTTTTTATACATTGTTGTATACGGTTTGCCAAAATTTTGTTGATAATTTTAGCATCAATATTCATGAAGGAAATTGGTCTGTAATTCTCCTTCTTTGTTGTGTCTTTGAGTGGTTTGGGTATTAGGGTAATTGTGGCCTCATAAAAGGAATTTGACAATTTTCCTTCAGTTTCTACTGTGTGAAATAGTTTGAGGAGTAATGGTAATAATTCT
>PVIH01028245.1:0-15521 GCA_004025045.1 Sigmodon hispidus | reverse complement strand
AAGATACAGTCTGAACCAGAAGCAAGAGATAAAGCTCCATCTGCCTTAGGTGGAAGCCAGAGACTAGGACCTCACCCTGGAGATAGCTGGTAACTCCCTTCTGCCACTGCATCCATCGGGTCCCCTGGTGAAGGTAAGATGGATGGGGCCAACATCTACCCTATTTCCCACAGTCTAAGGAGCTTATCCAACATAGTGCAGGATCTGGGTAAGGAAGGGCAGAAACGATTTTGAAACCTACCTGGTGACAATTTGGTGGGGGCATGCTAGGATCTAAACATCCCCTGCACTGACCACACCTGCTGCCGCCAGGTCAGCTAGTTGGGCTTTTCAAAATATGATGGGCCCTCGATAGCCAAGCACTCCAGGGAGATGTCCTCCTCTTCCTCCTTCTTCAGGTTTTTAGGTCTGCCCCTCAGTTTCCTCCCTGGAACTGTGGTAGCGTTGGAGCAGCACCCATGGTTTTTTTCCCTTTGGTCGACCCCTAGGTCTCTTCAGGGTTGGCACTTCACTGGCTCGTTTGGAGGCTGCTTGTCCTCTGTTCCGTCCTTTTCCTGCTTTGGAGGCCAAGGGCTGGTTGGACATTGAGCTGGACTCCCTCAGTTTCCTTCTCTACGGGGCAGTGAGAGTGACTGGCCTTCTTGGAGCTGTGCCAACACCAGAAATAGCACCACCTGGAGTCTCTGGTTTGCGATGGCTCTTTTGTTCCCCCTTGGGAGCTTATTGGTGTCTCAGGCTCCCCAGTAGAAGGAAGGCAAATCCTTGCCCACAAATACTTGCCAGGCCTCTGTTTAAATCATGCTTTCTTCTGTCCTATCACAGGTAAGTAAAATTTATAGCCATGTTCTCACAATCAATGAGATAGCAGAGTACCTGCAAACTGGAGAAAGTCGGGGCACAGTGAGCTAGTGACTCAAAGAGAAGGTTCTGGAGCTTCTGGGTTGAAAAGACTTTTACCAAACTTTACGGAGTACTCGGTTATATACCTGGAGAACCTAGTCTGTCCCGGCTAGTGTGTCCGGGGTGTCTTTGGAATCATGGTGTTTGTGCTCTCACACTCTAGATCTTTCTCAGAATCATTATTTAGAGTGAACCAACTAGTTTAGTTCAGGCCAATCACTGAGCACAAAGGAAGCGACCCTGAACCATGGCTTAAATGGGCTCCAGTTTCCAGGTTAGATCCTAGTGGAGACTAGAGGCACTTGTCCAATTGTTAGCTTACCTATATATCCTACCTGTCAGCAATGAGGATGAGAACAGCTTCTGTGCTTCTTTGTCTTAGCCGTTTTCCTGTGGGCCCTAAGCCTTGAGTACTGGCAAAGTACTTTTTTTTTCATGAGGGCTCTAAGTCTGACCTCTCACTACCAGTTTAAAAAAAAACATCATTATTGCCAAGTAAACCTCTACCCAGTTGAAAAACTGATACTTTTTCCTTCAAATTTTCCTTAATTACAGTTCTCCCTTCTAGAAATTCTTCAACCCTATGTTTTTCTCCTCAACCTCTTCCTGCTTCAGGGCTCTGACCCAGGTATAAAGTACAATTTATCTGAATATTGAAAAGATTTGATTCATCTTCTTGATTTTCACCATTACATGTCACTCACTGTTCCCAGAAACCCTTGCCTTCTCTGTCAATCACTATCTGAGTCTACCCAGCCCGGTTACCAGTATACATCCCCATGCCTGTTTCTAATTTTCAAGAAAAATTTACAGAGTTTACAGAAGTCTTTTCAAAGTTTTATCTTTTCTGGGGACAACACAATGACTATGCTGGCAAAACTGCTTGCAATCAAGCCCGACACCCTGAGTTTGATCCCTGGATCCCTTGACAGAGAAGAAAACAAAGTTCTAAAAATCATCCTCTGACCTCCACAGCCCTGCTGGGTTACATACAGCTACAGCCCACACATATGCACAGATACAATAGCAATAAACAGAGATTGCTTATTAAAAATAACAATGGGATTTTATTATTTCTAAAAACATAAAAATTATCATCAAATATATATCTAAACAGTTGAGCATGAACAGTGCCCTCCTTTTGTACACTGAGACAGACTGGATTCTGAGTTTGAGTCTGGCCTGGGCTCAAAAGGCAAAGAGCTATGGCTCATTTTTCTGGTAAAGTAGTTTTCTAGCATACTTGAAGCCCTGAACATAAGCCTAGCAATGAGAAACATGATCTAATTATGGAAGTCCTTTTGGGGGGAACTGTTCATGCCCTGCACCCCAACTCTTTCTTTCCTAAACTCCGTAGTTCAAAAAGCTATGAAAACATTCATGACCCAGCTATTCTTTTTTTTTCATTTCCATGATTAGTTTTTCTGATAAAATCTTTTAAAATTTAGTGACAACATAATAGCAAAACCTGGCCATAGCTGAGACACTCCTAAAAGAAGAAAAAAAAAATTTAAGAGAATATGGAATAGGAACATTTTGTCATAATCTTACTATTTCTACCCACCTGTTCCTACTTTTTAGCTTTATCAAAGTAGGCTTTGCTGTTACTTCTGAAGCAAATGATAACTAGGGGGCAACATGGTCTTGCGGTCTTCTAATCAATGATCGTGTTACTGAACATAGCTAAGGAGTAGATCCCTCTTACATGAGCTCCCTGAAGCAATATGTGAAAATGAAAAGGCTCAACCTAAGACTCTGTTTCAGATGAGCACACAGGTGTGCGTGTACACATGTGTATGCATGTGTGTGTGTGATAGTCACTTAAGACTTCTTTTATTTTGGGATTTTTGTTGTTGTTTTTCTTCAGGACGGAATTTTTCTATATAACAGCTCTGGCTGCCCTGAAACTCATTGTGTAGACCAGGCTGGCCTCAAACTCTCAGAGATCCAACTGCCTCTGCCCCCTGAGTGCTGGGATTAAAGGTGATGTCACTACCCAGCATGCATAGGACTTCTAAACAGATAAACTCTGGCAAGATTCCCAGCAGGTCAGCCTTCAGGATGGGTGGCCTGTGGTTGTTTTACTTGGCTCTGCCAGAAGTGGCTCCCTTTTTCTTTGCACAAAGCTGAGGGAGGAAGAATGGAAATGGGGGTCAATGACACTTCTCCTCCCACCAAGCCTGTCTTAGCAGCTGCTGTCCTGGATCATAGCTAGATTGTTCAAGGTGAGGGGTACTTGGCTCTCCTGGTTTTCTGGGATTTTAATGAGGCTTTAATCCTTGTAAGAGACTTAGAGTAGGGTTTGTTTTTAGGCAAAGACTGCTTACTTGCTGGGCCAGCGAGTTGGCTGAGCAAGTAAAGGCTCTTACCACCAAATCAGATGACCTGATGTCCTACACGGTAGAAAGAGGAAGCAAATGCAAGGAGTGTTCTACAGGCATGACACATGACATGGCATGTGCAGACACATGCATAGACTAAAGAAATAATATTTTTAAAATGATAGACAGAAAAGTCACTGAGACTTTTCTGAGCACCAGAGAAGGGGAAGGAGAAGGGCAATCGGGAGCAAGGGATGGAGGAGGGTCTCAGGATGAATGCTAGCAACAGGGGTGAGGCTGCTTCAGGGAGGAGCAGAGGTCTGCTGTTGCTTTCCTGCCTACATCTTCTTTCTTTGATTTTCATTTTTGGTGTATGTGTGTGTGTGTGTCTGTCTGTCTGTCTCTGTCTCTATGTGTGTGTGTGTGTGTGTGTGTGTGTGTGTGTGTGTGAAAGAGAGAGAGAGAGAGAGAGAGAGAGAGAGAGAGAGAGAGAGAAACAGCTTCACTATGTAGTCCACTATGTAGCCAAAGCTCATAATTCTTCTGCCTATATTTTGAGTGAGCATTATAGGCATGTGTGACTATAATGACCCCTCTTCTTAATTTTTGTTGGTTATTCCAATTCCATCCCTTGTCCTCTTTATAATAACTTTTGTAGCATAACCAACCTTATTCTTTTTAAAGACCTACTTCTGTCACTTTTGATTCTCTGATAAACATGGGGGAGAAGCCACAGCAAACCAAGACATAAATGATTTAACTAGGTTAATACATTGTTTCTGTATTTAATTTATGACTGAGTTTAATACACATGTTGTGGTTTGAATGTGCATGTCCTTGTACAGGCTCAGGTGTTTGTACGCTTGGCCTCTGCCTGGTGCATCTGGAAGACTACAGAACCTTTAGGAGGTGGACCATCTCTGGAGGAACTGGCTCACTGGGGAAGACCTTGGAGTTCAACACTGAGGTCCACTTCTCTTCTTGACTGGAAAAGAAAAGGTGTGGCTTCTCTCACACTCCTTCTGCCATGTCTTCCGTGATGAATTATGCCCTCCTGGAAACATGAGCCAAAATAAACCCAGTGATTACAGTTTCTTTGACAGGCACTTTATTGAAGCAAGGAAAGTTACTAATACAACATGTGACTGAGCCAAGAAATTTGACTAATGCAGTTAAGTTGTTTATTTTCCTTCCAAAACATTTACAGACCAAGAACCTAAATCATCATGCAGGCTGTAGAAGGCCATTTAGAATGAGGAAGACAGTTGTATATTGACATCCTAGTTGTTCTATCCCATATAAATTTGGGAGGAAGTATCTGCTGTCCCTTGGTAAAAGCCAGGGTTTAGGAGTGAGGAAGCAGCAGAGACAGGGGCATTAAGGCTGTGATTCGGATTTGGACAGTCAAATGATCTCTTGGAACCAACTGGTACATCCTAAGAACCATCCTAAGATCATTTAGAAGTTGACAGAAGGTTGCTAAGGTCGGGCAGCTCTCACCAAGAACTTTGTTTTTTGCTCCTTGAGAGCAAGGTTGGTCTCGTTCTCTGTCCAAGTCTGTTTCTTCAGCTTTCCAGGAATCTTGTAAGCTCATGCTCATCCAGTGCTCATCCAGCACATTCCAGTTACTTACTATAACCAGAGCTGGTTTTTGTTGTTTGCAACAACAGGCGTACGTGAACTACAAATTCCAAGTTCCTACTTTGATTCTACCAAGAAAATAAAACAAAAACAGCATTCTAGTCACACACCAAAAATGCTTCAAGATGGCAACTTGAGTGTCCGGGACGACCATTAGCTGCTCTTAGTACATTAGAGATATTTGAAACCAGATTTTACAGTTCAAGGAACATATCAGATAATTGAGAAAAATGGAAAACATAAAAGCAATTTTTTTTCACTCATTAGCTGTAATTATTGTGATAATTGTTTGTTAATAATTTCCAAATCAGACCAAGCAAATACTTCTACTTACTTATCTTTTGTAGAAATCAAAATTGAGTACACATTTCACCTGTCTTTTTTTGCTCCTTGGCCTTTTGTTCTTTGTAGCCAGTTCTGTATGCAACAGATTTTTATCAATGTTGTGGATTTGTTCATTTAACCACAGAAATTTCTCAAATCCCTTGTATGGTTTAGTTTGGTTAGTTGGTAGAGGATAAGTCAAGAATGAAGATGCTCAGGTTATATAGTCTTTTACTGTACATCTTCATCAGTAATAACCAATAAATACCTAAGTTGATGGATGGGACAGGAACGTTCTGAAACAGTGAAAGTCCTTGGTGAAATTCTACTTCCTCCTTCTGAACTGAGTGACCTGAAGCAGTTATATAATCTCTATGCTTCTTGGAATCACTATTTGAACAAAAAGGTTAAAATTATCTTCCTTCCAGGCAATATGAAGGTTAAAGGTAATATTTTTTTAAATGCAGTTGGGTATAGTGATGTGTGCCTTTAACCCCAGCATCTGGGAGACAAATTCCAGTAGATTTCTATAAGTTCCAGGCTACCCTGGTCTACATATCAAGCTTCAGGACAGCCAGAACTACAAAGAGAGACCTTGTCTCAAGAAAAAAGAAAAAAAAGATACTTTTTTTTTTTTTAATGAGTAAATGAATAGCTAAGTACTCATTAGGTGTGAAACCTCTACTATCCAGTAACCTTTCTTAAGTAGGCTGTAACTGTTCATTATTAAAGGTTGCATTATGGCGAATCCCATAGTTTTCCCTCTCTCAGTCTAATCATCGATCAGAGCAGCAGCAACAGCAGCAGGTTTTCTATTTGTTTGGCTTTTTAACCGAGGGGTCAACCTGGCTTTAAACTTATGAGTCTGCTTTCAGTGCAGGGATTTCAGGTACAGGCCACACCACACTCCAAGTGAGTAGTTCTTAACCTTCCTCCCTCCACCATCTCTTTAAAACAAACAAACAAACAACAGCAACAAAAACAACAAAACACCTGTGGGTCCTCTCATAAGAAAAAAATGTATCTGTATCACAAATGAGCTCAGTGTTACAGTTCCATCATTCCTGAGGAGAAGATGATACTAATGTAAATTTGGAGTCTGGCCAATGGAGTCATATGCCCCTGCTGAGCTGGGTTGCAGACATACACAACCCTCCATGTGCCCAGGAAAGTCCTGCTGCACTTTCCTGAGTTGTGCCAAGCGTGAGCTTAAAAGACTATACCTACAGAAGCCACATCATCACCCTATGACATTGATACATGATTAGCTAGAAAACACTGGGATTTGTGAATGGGATTACGGCAATTATTGTCTCCCATTACAGAGTGTAAAAACTAGGTGCCTGGTTACTTTATAAATTAGTCCTAAATTGGGTTCATCTATATAGCCTGTCTGACTCCCTTGAGTTGTCTAGCAGGAATTTAAACTGAACAAAATGCCTGCATATGTACTTTTGGCACAATTGGCAGTAGTGGAGCTTGGGATGGTCTGATGGAGCTGAAAATTCTACAAAGAGAGCATAGCAGAGGCTGTTAGCTGTGGGAAGCAGAGAAGCCCTATTCTAAGAAGATACAGCCAGAGGGAGGGTGGCGAGGTGCCACAGTTCCACCCTGCACTGGATTTACATGCAAAATTGCTTTAGCAAAGACTTCTAAGTGGGTGCAATCACTGAAAGTTTGGAAAACCAAAGTGCTTTAAAAAGCCACTTTCAGGCTCTCCTGCTTTTGATTTCAAGACATGCAACAGCTTTGAGGCTTGAAAGCAATCCTAGAACCTAAAATCTACCATTTCATGAAGAAGAAACTAAGCCAGGTGTGGTAGCACATGCTTTTAATACTCAGGAGGCAGAGGCAGGAAGATCTTTGAGTTCAAGGCCAGCCTGGTCTACAGAGTAAGTTCAGGGCAACAGGACCACACAGAGAAACCTTATCTCTGGAAAACAACACAGAAATGCCTGAAGCCATGTCGATGTCCTGGGCCATGCTGCTATATTGATGTGAAAGGCCTGTGTTGCTGCTCTCTGAGGTCACGCTGATGTCTGACCTGTGCTATCACCATGCCCATGGTTTGTGCTGCTGCCTGAAGCCTTGTTGATGTCCTTGGACTGTGCTGCCACTGAGGGTTGTTATGATAGGGTCCATGACCCCCTCAGTGGCAGAGAGCTATGTTGATGCCGGTGTTCTATACTGCCACCAGAAACCATGCTGAGGTCCATAGCACATGCTGACACCAGAGACCATGTGAGTGTCCAGTCTGTGATGTCCCTAGAAACCATGTGTAAGACCATGATCTCTGCTCCCATTGATTGTAAAGGGCAAAGAAGCTCTTTTTTGGTTTTGATGACTGCAGACTTACAGTTCAAAAAGAGGGACATAGAAGGTTTCTGTGACAATCCTTAACCCTCCCTTCAACCCCTCCCCAAAAGTAACAGCCTAGACAAAAAGCTCATTAAAGAACACTCTTAAAAATTGTGGTAAGGATGCTGAAGTGCAACTCTCCACACACAATCGATGGCCTCTGGTGTCAGGTGTGAGTGGGGAAGGATTTAGTTTTCTTTAAGGAGCTGGCCACCAAGAGTTTGACCATGCTCCAGTGAGTACATGAGCAACACAAATTCCACTTATTTTTTTCTTTCTTTTTGGGGGGAGGAGGGAGGGTGTCATGTGGATAAGAAGTGGACTTGGGAGAACTGGGAAGTTAGTGTGCTTGGGGTTCATAATATAAACTTCTCAAATAATCAATAAAATACTATTACAATCAATATAAGTAAATATTTTCTATTTGTGTCAAAAAAAGCAAAACAAATAAACAACAATAATAAACTGAGGGTCTAGGATATAAACCTCATATCCTAGTATGTAGTCGTAGATAATTTGCCTGCCATGACTAAGATCTTCAGTACAGGAAAAAGACTAAAGTAGAAAGCAATTACGTATTAATTTTTACTCTCCTTGAAATGTGCCCTCCTGTTGTTATGCTGAGGCTGAGAGATGTGCACGCTGCTCCAGGACTGCAGGACTCCTCCCAATAATGTAAATTTCTTCAATAGATATGGCAATTGGGACAAAAATCAGCATAAGGGACAGTAGTAATGAGCAAGCAATGAGGACACGAGAAAGAGAGAGTAAAGAGTTGTTCTCATGATGCTGTGCTCTGCAGAAGTCCTAGGGAACAGGAGTAGCCTAGATGTCCATCAACAGATAAATGGAAAAGAAAATATGGCTGTATACACAATGGAAATCAAGACTTTTATAGAAAAATGAATGAAACTGGAAATTACTATATTAAGTTTAAAAAAAAATCTCAGACAAATAACAAAAGTTTTCTCTCATATGTGGAGCCTAGACAAGCCTGGGTTATATAGCACATTTGAGGCCAGTCAGCACTCCATGTGCAGCCCAAAGTTTCTGGCCCAGCCTAACCCTGAGGTCCGAACCTAAGTCCTGAAGCCACTTAGTCCCAAATAATCACACAGAGGCTTGTATTAGTTACAAACCTATGGCTTATGCTAATTACCAACTAGCTCTTATAACTGAACCCATTTTTATTAATCTATCTATTGCCATGTGGCTCCATGGCTTACCTGTGTTCCAGTACATCTTGCTCTCTGGGCAGCAGGCAGTCTGCAGCATCTCCTTGACTCAGCCTTTCTTCATGTTTATCTCTACTTGGATTTACCACCTGCCTCTGAGCCAAAACAGCTCCTTTATTAGCAAACAGAAGTGTTTCTGTGAGTTATGGGAATAAAGGTGTAGGTCACCACTCCTGGTCTTTCCCCATGCTGGGATTAAAGATGTGAGTTACCACTCTCTGATCCTCTTAGGTTGACAGTGGGTGGATCTGTTCTCTGATATTCTGGGCAGGTTTTATTAAACATATAATATGTCACCACAAATAAGGCATAGTCACAACATATGGAAATATATTCCACATCACTACATGAGAGAGAAAAAAGAAAACTCTGAGTTTCTGCCCATTAATGTAAGGTTTTGTATGACACCAAATATTGCTTTGCAAAAAGAAGTTTGCAGGAAAAGGTCAGAATTGAAAACAAAGCTGAATAAAGCAGAACTCTGTCTAGGAAGTGTGCAGCCACTACTAGGACATTACTATGACTCTGGCCACATCCAGTTGCATGATCCATTAGGCAGATAACTGGTGTTAGTGTTTGGAGTATCCACAGGCACAATAGGCCTCAGAGCTTCCATTTTAGTTCCAACATGCTTTTGTACTAATTTCTAGAGTTGTAAAAGCCAAGCCTAATATGGGGACACAGAAGAAATGGAGCTCTTCCCTTGTGTGTTTGAGATAGGTCTTTGGATGTAGTCTAGGCTTATCTTGAATTCAGGAGCTTCTTTCCTCTGCCCCTAAGTACTGGGATTACTGGGATTCACTGCCATGTATAGCCACCAATCTTTCTTACTTACTTAATGTGTAAGTAATAACAACCTCGGTATTCAAATTACATAGAATACTGTGGTCTTTTAGAGCAAAAACTGGTTAGTATCTTGAGAATCTGTGCTGTGTATCTTATTATCCATATTATTGGCCAGACATTATTTTAACTTTATTTATTTATTTGCCTTGGTGTTTGCCTGGAACTGGAACTACAGACAGTTGTTAGCTGCCATGTGGGTGCTGGGAATCGAACCCGGGTCCTCTGGAAGAGCAGACGGTGCTCTTAACCACTGAGCCATCTCTCCAGCCCCCCCCAGACATTATTTTAAGTCATGTGGATAATTTCTCACCCAACATTTTAATTGTAATAAAATATATAAAACCTGTGGTAGGTGGTGGTATATACTGTTAATCACAGCACTGAGGAGGCAGAGACGGGGAGGGCCAGCCTGGTCTACACTGCAAGTTTTAGTACAGCCAGACAACACAGAGAAACCCTGTCATGGAAAACCAGATTCATTCTCTCTCTCTCTCTCTCTCTCTCTCTCTCTCTCTCTCTCTCTCTCTCTCTCCTAAAATGCACCATAAAACCCCTTTAACTGTCATATTAACTGGCATCATTGTGAAGCCACGTGACAATATGTCATTCTTACTATCCAGATCCATAACTTTCCTCACCATACCAAACTGAAATTTTGTGTTTATTAAATAAACACCCTTCAGTCCCCTCCTTCCAACCCTTGGCAACCACAATTCTTCCTTGTCTATAAATCTCATGGCTCTAAGTACTTCATATAAGTGGATACATAGAACTCTCTTTCCCCTATGTTTTTAAAAAGATTTATTTGTATGAGTCCATATGTCTTTATGTTTGTCTATGCACATGTACATACATATGTGGGTGCCTGTGTAGACCAGAAGAGGGCATCAGGTTCCTTGGAGCTGGACTTTTGTGAGGTGCCCACTGTGGGTGCTTGTATCCAAACTCTGGTTCTCATGTTTGAACATCAAGCACCCCTAACCACTAAGCATCTCTCCAGGCCCCAAGCTACCCTTTTGTTAGTGGATTATTTCACTTACAGTGTCATCAAAGTTCTTACACACTGCACGCTGCAGTATATGCCAGTATGCCCTTCCTTTAAAACTGACTATTTCTATGTATATAAATACCACATTCATTTATCTACCAGTAGACATTTCCATTGCTCTTACACTTAGACTATTGTGACCATAACTCCTATGAAGATCAATGTACATATTTCTTTTTAAGTTTCTTCTTTTGAGGGATCAGATATTTGGAAATATACTGTTGAATCACTTGGTATTTCTATTTTGAATTAATTATTTTTGCATTTCTAGAGATTGAATCCAGAATTCTAGTCAAGCATTCTATACTGGAATTACCTCCCCAGTCCTTATTTTTTATTTTTAGAACTTCCAAACAAATATCTATAGTCACCACATCTTTTCAGATACCTGTTCACAGTGTACAAGGGTTCCAGGCTCTCCATAACCCTCTCATACTAACTTATTTTGTTTTGTTTTATAATAATTGCTTTGTGTGTGGGGGGTGTCATCATGTTACAAGCTAGAATCATTTGAAAGGAAAAACTTTAGTTGAGAAAATATTCCCATATATTGGCCTGCAGGCAACTCTGTGGGGCATTTTCTTGATGATTGAAACACAGGTCATTGTGGGCAGTGCATGCCTGGGAAGGTGATACGGGTATGGATTATAAAAAAAACAAAACAAAAAAAACCCATAAAACAAAACAAAACAACAACAAAAAGAAAAAAAATAAAACCACCACCACCAACAACAACAAAAAACTGAGCAAGCCCTGAGATCAAGCCAGTAAGCAATGTTTATCCACGGTCTGTGCTTCTGTTCCTACCTTCAATTCCTGACTTGGCTTCCTGTAAATCAAATAAACACCCCCAACCCCCCACGACCCCCACCCCTCACCCCCCACCCCCACCCCGTCTTCCTTCTGGTCAGTGTCTTATCATACCAACTGAGAGCAAACTACAAGAGACATCTTTCCTTGGTAATGAGCCAATCCCCAGAGAAGAAAGCCTTTCAAATGGAACTTTTAATATAATATGTAATCTCTTGCCTCTCTGGGTTTTGCCCTAAAATAGGTCATAAACAACCTTTTCCTGTGGTAGAGGATTTTGTTCTTGTTGTTGACAAAGAAGAGATGAGGTCAGAGGAAGTTAGAGTGGAGGAAATAAATCTTTTCCTACTGAAGTATCTTTTGATCATGATGTCTTTATCGCAGCAACAGAAACTCTAAATAGCATACCAACCATCTTAATGTGGGAAGTGGCATATACTATGGCTTTGACCTAAACTTTTCTGCTTTTGTGCTGGGCATTCGTACATTTTTGGTGAATTGTATGTTCAAGTCTTTTGCTTATTTTTCATTTAGCTTATCTCTTGTTGATGTGCTGTAAAGAATTCTTTACATATTCTGGTCACCAATCTCTTTTGGACTTACAACACTCATCAACAATGATTGTGTTTTCTGGGGGAATTTAGTGTGCAATGCTGGCTGAGAAGACAATAAAGACACACAGAATAGAATGAAACCAGCCTCCTTGCCAAGGGCCGAGGCCAAGAGATTTGACCTTACACTTTCAGGCAGAGAAGCACTTATCCTTAGTATGGGGTCTAGAACCACCTAAAGTCTTGACTTATTTTTCTGATCCCCAACAGTTCCTTCAAAGACCAAACTCAGACATCTTGGAGTTTCTCAGACTTCCCTCACTGAACAATTTTTATTATATCTAAATAGCTAAGATTTTTCTAACACTCTTTGTTAAATAACTTTAAGTTTAATAATAAATTTATTTTAAATTAAAACTTTAAAATGAATATTGTAAACGGAAAACCAGAATCTGGTATCCTTCCAGCCATAGGTGATTTCAAATGTGTGTTACTCCTCACAGCTAGACCTTCACTGGTTGGCACCAGATACTCTGTCCACTGCCTAACTACAAGTCTGGTTTCTGTGAGGTGAACAGTGTTAATCTCACCAGTGGAGAATAAGACCCCTACCAGAGTTAGAGTCAAATCTGAATCAAGCTTTAATCAAATACTGTCCAGGATGATGTACTCTAGCCAGGTCTATTCCTGGCTTCTCAGAAAATAATCACAGGTCACATTTTGCAGAGACTTAAAAAGGCAACCCCATAAAGCCACTGTATTTCTCATCAGGTCCAATCAGAGGTAAACATATACTTCCTGCCTGCATACATCCCACCTGGAACCAATCATGGGCACACATACACCTTGACATATTTCCTGCCTATGTATCTCTTGCCTCCAAGTGATCAAGCATTTGAGTCAAACTTGTTGAAAGGGAGTGACTTGTTATCTTCCATGAACAATAGCCTCCAGCATTTCAGGAGGTTATCTGTCCTTGGGTAAGTGAGGCTTACAGGTTAATATTGGCCCTTACAAAAGACACCATTTGCTGCTTGAGTTGGGTTTAATATACAGTGTATACTTGCCCAAAGGTTGTAATAAAAATGAGTTAATGTCTACCGTTCTTCCAAACCAAACATTCACACCATCTTTGATGTCCTAAGTATATTTTAGGAAACACTGCTGCAGCCTAGAAAACACTTGCTTAGTTAGGTTACTACTGCTATGGTAAAGCACCAGGACCAAAAGCAACTTGGAGAGGAAAGGGTTTATTTCAGCTCACAGCTTGTAGTCCAGCATGAAGAGAAGTCTAGGAACCCAGAGGCAGGACCTAGAAAAAGGAACTGAAGCGAAACCACGGAAGAGTGCTGCTTACTGGCTTGCTCCTCCTAGCTTGATCAGCCTGCTTTTTAAAAATTAAAAATAGATTTCTTTTCAAACAGTATACTCTAATTACAGTTCCCCTCCCTGGGTTCTTTCCAGATCCTCCCCACTTTTCCCATCCACCCAAATCCACAGCCTTTCTTCCTCCCTCTCACTGGAATATAGACAGGTATCAATATACTACTAATTATTAATAATAATTATGATGGTAAAATAAAAATAAGGCAGAAAATGACAAAATAAACAGAGAGCCAAAGAAAAAGTACAAGAAGCACATACAAATACTGAGACACACACAGAAAACCAAACCAAACAAAATAAAAATACTATATAAGTAAAAGATCAGTGAGGTTAAAAAAAAATGTTTAGATAGAGCATCATGAGAAACAAACAATCTCTTCCAAAAATACCATTGACTTTGTTTGTATTGGCCATCTAATCTGGGCAAGGGGCCTTAATAGATGGTTAGTATATTCTGTGAAACTCAGATAAAACTAATGCTTTCTTTTAAAATGATTATCCAAGGCCAGGCTAATTTGGGTGGTCAGGGCTGTAAATTGGGACCATGGTATAGTCCAGACCAGGGCTGTGGCCAAAGGCCATATCTGAGTCTGTGGCTCTGCCATAACCAGGGTCTGAGTTGTCACTGAGGACCATGCAGATGACTGGGGGTCTGGTCAGCCACCTGGGACCATGTTGGTTCCCAGAGCCATGCTGCTGACAGGGCCATCCTGATCTGGGTGGCCGAGGCTGCCACCTAGAGCCAAGCAGACATGGGCTGCTGCCTAGGGCCATGTCTGGCTCCATGGCCCTTGTGGTGGCTGGGGTCTGGGGTGGTGTCTGTGGCTCTGCGTGTGCCCAGAGTCTGGTCAGCCTCTTGGGACCATGTTGGTGCCCGGAGTCATGCTCCTGCCTAGGCCATGCTGATCTGGGTGGCCTGTGCTGTCCCCAGGGCTAGGGTTGCTTCTGGGCCCAAGCTGCTGCCAAGTGTCATGTCTGGGTGTGTGGTCCTGTTGCAGCTGGGGACTGTTCTAATGTTCGTGATCTATTTTATTTTATTTTATTTATTTATTTATTTTTTTTTTTTTACCCACGAGAGTTTATTACAGCAGCAGACAGAGATAGGGGCAGAAGGGAGCAGAGAGAGAAGAGGGCCGTGATCTATTTTAGCATGGGGAGGGGGGTCATTGGAACCATGCTTTGGTGAGCCAGCCCTGCCCTTCACTGGCCCTGGGATGGTTGGCCCTGCCTCTTGATGGATACTGTAGCAGGCTAGCTGATCCCACCCTTCAGGGGAGAGCTTCTCAAGCACGTGGAAGATAGTCCAGCCCTCACCATCATGAATATACCTCAGCTGGGCAGCACACTAGAGCTAACCCTGTGGCTTGAGAACAGAAGAGCTGACCCTGCTCCCCCTTGTCTGCCATGTTAGGTAGCATGGGTGAGAGGAAGATGACCTCCCTTTCTGCCCCTTGCTGCCCGGCAGGCAGGTGGGAGAGCTGGCCTGAGGGTCTTGAGTAAGAGAACTAGCCTTGATCACAGCATCTGTAGCACACAGGAGAATGGGCCCTGCACCCGGCCTGGACAGCACACTAGAGCTGACCATGTTGGGGATGAACCATGTTGCAAGTGAACCATCTCTGAGGTCATGTGAACAGGAGAGCTGACACCTCCCTCCTTGTAGCAGTCAGGAGAGAGGGGGCCCTGTACCTTGCCTGAGCAAAATAGTAGAGCTGGCCCTGGTGATTTGAGGGGGACCCAGATCTGAGGGCCTGAGAGCAGGAGAGCTGGCCCTGCTCCTTGCTGTAAGCCATTGGGTGAACTAGCCGAGGAGGTGTTAGAGAACTCTGATGAGGGAAAGCTAGTGAGCTGACCAACCCAGTTGCCACCCAGGCCCAGAACCAAGGCTACGATGGCCCTGCCCAAGATCCACCTCATCTATGAACTGTTGGAGCAGGTGAAGACCCCAAACAGCAGGATGCCATGACACAGGACAGCACAGGATGTCCAGCAGGAGCCCATTGTAGGTGGTGTAGCAGAAACCAGAGGCCTGGAGCCAAGCACAAGTAAAGATGGATGGACAAAAGAAAACTGTGAGCCTCAGCCAGTCACACAGTTTCCA
>PVIH01028244.1:0-15524 GCA_004025045.1 Sigmodon hispidus | reverse complement strand
GCTAATACCTTGGGAGAGTGACTCTTTAGGGTATTGCTGGGACCTTGGGAAGATTGATTCTCAAATTTCTGAGAAACCACCATATTGTACTTCAAAGTGGCAGAACAAGCTTATACTCCCAGCAACAATGGAGGAGTTTCCTCTTGATTTGAATCCTCTCCAACATAGACTGTCTTTTGTGCCTTTTATCTTAGCCAACGTAACAGGTGTTAAGTGGTATCTCAACATAGTTTTGATTTGCATTTCACTGATGGCTAAAGATGATGAATACTTTTTCAGGTGCCTTTCAGCCATTCATAATTCCTCTGCTTAGAATTCCTTTTTTAGATCTGAAACCCAATTTTGATTGCTTTATTCAAGGTTGAATCTTGAGCTCTTTGTATATCTTAGAGAGGAGTCTTCTATCACTTGTAGGGTTGGTGAAAATAATTTTCCCATTCTGTAGGTTGTCATTTTTTCCTATTGACAATGACCTTGGCTTTACAGAAGCATCTTACATTCAGGAGATCCCACCAAAAAATGTAAAAATTTTGGGTTAACACTCTTTGTATTAATGACAATCATATAAACATTTTAATATATGTTGAAGTATGTATAGAAGAACAAGAGCCCATAGTTTCTAGGGCACAATGGTCACCACAAAGCTTTAGAAAGAAAGGATCACAGGTCCAGAGTGGAGTTGGATGTGAGTAGATTCCAGCCTCTTGGACAACCAAGAAACTCCTCCTTGAGAACAGAGACACATTCCTGGATTTGACCTCATGACAAGGCATGCCTAAAACAAAGTGATGGAAGCATCTTCCACAATAATTATGAAAGTCACATTACAGATTACTAGAACCCACTTCCAAGATAATCTACATCATCACCTTGATTTGACATCTTTGTTAACAACATGAACCCATGCTGTTCAGGGCATAGTGGGAATCAGGTGGCTAGAGACAGCAGGGTCCTGTGGCCTGACTAGAGTAAAAAATCATAAAAACTCCCAGTCAAGAGCAGAAAAGAGATACATAAGTCCTGTAGTCACAACTGACTAAGATTGCACTAAGATATGACAATGTGTGAATCAAAGAAGCAACAGGAAGTTATAAGTGAAAGAATACATATAACAATATAAGGAACTATAAGGCATTACTGGAAGATACTGTTACTTTTAAACACCGAGACCTGAATAGAGCATTGAAGAGAAATCTGAAGGAGAAAACAGTTAAAAAACCTTTTTGAATCCCATCAGTTTCGGTTCCTCTTCTGGGACTAGGTGCTGTCTGCAGAGTAAGTACCAGCAAAGTCTGTAGCAGGTGCATATAAAGTCAGACTTTCACCATAACCACAGCTGCTACTGAAGGAATTTGCAGAGCTATACACCTTGACCTTAAACTGAATGAACAGATAACTACAGGGGTCACTGAAGGACAGACTCAGACCTTGCCCAGAGGTTAGGAGGGTTCACCAGGCCCAAGTGCCTATATCCCAGCCAAGGAGGGAGAGTTGAGCTCCCATTGGTTTCAGTTCCACTTTAGGGACCAGGTGGTATCTGTAGAGTAAGTCTCAACAAACTCTGTAGTAGGTGCAGATACAATCTGCCTGTCTCCATACCCACAGCTGCTGCTGAGGGAATTTGCAAGGCTACACACTTTGATCCACAACTGAGCAAACAGGTAACTTTTGTGGTCTCTGAAGGGCAGATACTGAATCTGCCGAGAGGTGAAAGGAGGAACACAACCCAAGTGCCACAACTGAGCAGGAGCCATCTAATCATAAATCACTGAACACATGGACAACCATCAGTGCAAAAAAATACATAATAATACAAATACAACATTGTAATTTCAGAAGAGAGTGGTGTTCTTACAAATACAAGACCTGAACTGATCAATGAAGAGAAAACCGAAGGAAGAAACACCAAAAATTCCTTTCGATGACCATCAAACTCTTAAAGAAGATATGAAAAATAGCCTTAAAGAAATAAAAGAAAACAGAAACAAAAAATTGGAAGAGATGAACAAACTATGAAGGAATCATGTCAGGAACTAAAAGCTGAAATAAAAGCTGAAATGGGAGCAATAAAAAAGACACAAAATGAGGCAAAAATGGAAATTGAAAACCTGAAGAAAAAAGCTGGAACTACAGATACAAGCATATCAAACAGAGTTCAAGAGATGGAAGATAGAATCTCTGAAGTGGAAGACTCAGTAGCTCAAATAGATATATCAGTCAAAGAAAATAGTAAAACTAAAAAGGCCATAACTCCAAATGTTCAGGAAATCTGGGACACCATGAAAAGACCTAATTTGAGAATAATAGGAATATAAGAAGGAGAAGAATATCAGCTCAAAGGCACAGATAATGTTTTCAATAAAATCATAGAAGAAAACTTTCCTAACCTGAAGAAAGAAATGCCTATAAAGATATAAGAAGCTTACAGAACACCAAATAGATATGATCTCAATATTTACATTTTTTAAGGTTACATGGAATGATATTCAGAGTGTACAATCAAGGTGGATCAAGAAGAAAGATGCATTTGCTTTACCAAAATGAGACCATCTATGGAAACACTTGGGGTAACTTTTTCAAAGTTCATATCCAGTTAGTTGAAATATTATGAAGATTATGAAGGCAGAAAACCTACAATGCTTAAAGAATGACCTTTATGGACATGTTGCAAGGTTCATCAGAATTTTTGTATTGATATAGAAAGAAACCATGACCAAGGTATCTTTAAAAAATGTAGTTATGGCTGCCTTGTTGTTTCAGAGGGTGGGTTCATGAACATCTTGGCAGAAAGCAAGACAGTAGCTAGCATGCATTACACTGAAACATTGGGTAATAGCTTGTACTGCTTGTCCCCTGATCCACAAGTTAGAGGCAGGGAGAGAGATAGAAATAGTCAGACAGATAAGTAGATAGATGAGTGATAGATAAATAGATAGATGATAGATAGATGTCAGACTGATAAATGATAAAATGGCTGTGTCTACCATAGACTTTATTAAGCACTAAAGTTAACCCCAGTGATGCATCTCCTCCAACAAAGTCATACCTCTCAATACTTTAGAAAAAATAGTTCCACCTTTATTACTGCAAGAGGCAGACATCACAGCAGTGGCAAGTCCCGCATTTGATAATGATCCTTCTATTTCTTGGCACATTTTCATCCAGTATTCTAGGTCCTTTCCTTAGTGTGGGGTGATAGCCCTATGGCACTCTTTTGTAAACTGCTTATAATAAATAAACTAATTGCTTTACTAGTGGCAGTGCGGTTTCCACATCACCAAAAATTTGCCCCGCTCCATCCATCTTTCAAGCTACAAAGTCAGAAAATGGTTCAGTGCTGCCCTGTATCATTTTGGTTAGGTTCCTGAGACCTCCCCGTTATTGGTGAGGGTTTGTCAAACCCTCATATTGATGGTGTTTATTTGATTAAAAACTTCCACAGGATATGCTGTCTGATTATTTACCCATTGTCCTTGCCCTAACAGCATATTTGCACTCCATGCTGGCTGCCCATTGGCAGAGTTCTCCCAGGCCTGACTATGTGCCAGGTCAGTCACAATTGACTTCCAGTATAAATATTGCCCCATAGTTAAGCAGGCTCTGGCAATGTCTTGCCAATCAGTGGATATTAAGGCATTGTGCATAAGGTGCTTCAGTAACATGATGGTATAGTTGGCAGCTACACCATCTCTTTTTGCTGCCTCTGTAAGGTCTTTAATAATCTTATGGTCAAATACTTCATAATATTGGCCAGGTGTGGCTGGATCCTCAAATACAGGGAAGACTGTGGTAACCCCAGACCATGCTTCCTGGGGGATGAATGTACATCCCAACTTGTTCCTTAAAGGAGGGGGAGCAGTAGCTCTATCCTTTACGGGATTGAAAGGCAGTGATCCGCTGAGCAGTGGGGGATCATAGAGTTCTCAGACACAGGCTGCAGCTGACTCCTCTAGATCTTCCTCCTCCTCAGGCTCTAGCTCATCTTGAGATATTTATAAATCTTTAAATTCATCTCTGACTGGGTACAGTCCTGGCACTGTTTCTGAATTTTTCTTTTCCTTTTTCTTTTTCTTAGGCCTATCTTTTTTAGTCCCTGAGCCTCCATTTTCTGATGCACTATCCTGGCATATACTGAGAGCCTTATGTCCTTGCTGAATAATATCCTCATATTTCCCATCCTTTAGGGAATAATAGATCATATGCCATAGTGGAAGTGTGCCTCAGGGAAGTGTTCCTTCAGTGTTGCATTTCTATAGATCCCTGCCAAGTTTTTCCCACGATGAAATAGTCAAACTGCCTGACACCCCGAACCACATAGCACTGCTTTCGCTATTTTCCAGCAACTGACTTATAGCTCTGCAGGAAAGATATAGCCCTCAGCTACTCAGTATAGCCTGAAAAGGCTCATGGAACTCGGTCATGGGGTCATTAGACAATTTGTTCCCCATCTTGCACTTTGATCTACGAGTGGCTTATTAGATCAGACATACGTTTGATTTATCACAGGACTACTTGCCGGGTTGGTGGCACTGCAGCCACAAACAGATGAAAAAAATCAGGACAGCTAGGATGAAAAAATCTGCAGCAAAGATCTCAGGCTCTAGACCTCCCAGGAGCATCCACATATCTGGATAGACTACTCACCGAAGGTCCTCTCCATGTGTCGAGTTCTGAATCGGTCTTCCATGCAGGGCCCAAAGGTTCCCGGATTTTGGTGCCACTTATGGTGAGCCACTTTCTGGCCTGCAGAATGATGAGTCATCACATGCACGATTCTTCTTAGATGACACTTTATTGGAATACAGCTCAGTTGAGGTAGAATGGTGGAAGAAAGACCCCATGCCTGAAATGCAGCCTGCTTATATAGGGAAGCTGGGATGCATGTAGCTATATGATTGGTGCCCAACATAATGCCTCATTAGCATATGGTTGGTGATAATTCCAAAGTAATGCCTCATTAGCATATAGCTGGTGATAGAAGTAAGGAGTGCCAAATTAGCATAATCAGGGATCACAATGGATAGGTCAATACTCAGCACCTAATTAGCATCTGGGGAACATGATGCAATGTTCCAGCAAGTTGTGCAATGGCCAACCCCACCCCACAGGAAGAAAGGCGCTTGAAAAAGTGTTAAAAATCTTTAGCCATCAGAGAAATTCAAATCAAAACAACTTTGAGATACCACCTTGCACCTGTAATATTGATTAAGGTTAAAGACACAGATGACAACCTATGCTGGAGAGGTTGTGGAGAAAGGGCAACACTCCTCCATTTTTGATGGGAGTTCATTTCTCCAACAATGCAGTAAGCTAGTTCAGCCACTCTGGAATGTAGTATAGTGGTTTCTCTGAAAATTGGTTACCTATCTACCCAATGATCCAAGAATAACACTGCTATGCATGTACCCTAAAATTGCAAAATTGAACTCCATAACAATAGCTCAACTATGTTCACACCAGCTTTTTTTGTAATTGCTACATCCTGAAAACAATCTAGATGCCCCTCTACAGAAGAATGATTTAACAAACTCTGGTACATCTACCCAATGGAGTACAATTCAGCAGTAATTAGAAATAGTGTCCTATATTTTTCAGGCAAATGGATTGATTTAAAAAATATTCTCCTAGATTAGTTATCACAAACTCGAAAGATAAGCTGGGTATTTACTCATTTGTGGATTGTAAACAAGAAAGCAATAAGCAAATTATATCCAAATTGCCAACTACAAAGACAGAACAGCTTAGAATCTGGACATTAGATTGGCTGCTTGGAACCCATTATCCATAGAACAGCTGACCCAGTCACGTTGTTATTCCTGAAAAACTGTCAAGATAACTATTACTCCCATTCTAGATTTCTATCCCTTATTCCATACCTAAGGAACACCCACATTTCTATGATGGAACCTGTACAGTTCATAACATTTCAGTAGTATAGCACTTTATCAGATATACAAAAATTAACTCATTCTTTTATACATAATAAATGATCAGGGAAAGAAATCAGAAAATCCACCAATCAATACTACCTACTGGAATTGAGAGTATCTACAGAGATAAGAACAAGGTAAATAATAAAATAGTGAGAAAAGAAAATGAGAAATCTCTTCAATAACCTCACAACATAAAGAGGGTTGAGATCCAAAATATATAAATAACTCCAGAGAAGGTGAAGAAATCAATCATAAAAATTAAGTACAGAGCTAAGCAGAATTATTAATAAAATTTTAAATGACAAAATGACATTTATGGAAATGTTCAAAATTCATAGAGATCAGAAATATGTAAATAAATTTGATTCTGTGATTCAACTCTATTTAAAACCACAGAATAGTTAAGATATAAAATGTGGGTGACATCATATTTTGAATAGAATGTTTAATTTTAAAACTGTTCTTTACTGTGGCTTATAATACATACTAATACAACTACTTTAAAAATCACTATGATGGCTTATAAGATAACTGGAAATTAACCTACCTGAAAACACAATGCCATTGCATTTGAGCATACACCCAAACAATACTTATTCATACACAAGTGTAGAGAGCTGCCTGCTGCTGCACCCTAAAGATGGTGCTGATTTCTTGCCTCCACCCCATGTGGGTGAGTGCTCTCTTTTGATAAACAACTCCTTATTTGGCTTGAGCCTGGGGTATGGTCTGCTGTTGTGTATGTGGACCTATGAGTTGTGCCCATGTGGCTAATTGGGATTGGATGCCCTGAGAGTATTTAGTCAGTGGACAGGGTTTCCCGGGGCAGAAGAAGACAGAGAAGAACAAAGAGAGAACAACTGTAAGGTTCCAAATAAACTGCTTAAAGAAGATCCTCAGTGTTGCACTTTTCTTGCTGGCAAGGTTGCGTGAGACATACAAGGACACTTAATCATCTCTGTTAATCAAATCACTATTTGTAGTAGCCAGAATCAGCCCACAGTTGGTGATATACACTTGAATAGCAACATACTTCTACTCAGAAGGCCCTGTCAGATGAATCTTTCACATGGCCACCCTCCTCTATAAAGAAAAGTTTCAGGACATCTAGGGCTATTACATATATAAATTTTTGTCTAAAAAGATACATCTTACATGGAATTAACCAGATTTCCTCTCAAACAAGGAACACAATATAAATATGAGAATATACAAATGGAACATATTCTTCTGTAGAAAAAAAGGACATCATAAGAATTTTAGATAAATAGATGAATGTTTAAAATAACATTCTGAGTGAGGTAATCCAGGTTTGAAAGACAAGCATGATATATACTTACTTAAAAGAACATTCTCAATGGAAATTAAATAACCTGGATAAAATTATCATCTCCAGAAAAGTTAACCTACAAGAACAACCTTCATATAAACACCTGAATTATTCTAGAATGGAAAATTTGATGAGAACTCCTGAGAAAACATGGAATGAAAAAATGCATTTGAAAAAGAAACAAAGAGTGGAATATCAGAGATTAGAAGTTGTTCCAGCTGATAAACAAAAGAGTGGAATAACAAATTAAAAAAAATCTAGATAGAGAAAGAATATACTGGGATAGAAAGATATGGTGCAAGAAAATCCTGAAAGTCCACACAAATTATCCTTGTTAGAAGCTGCAGCAATAGTGGAAAGAATGTTATATGTAGCATCTCACGATTATCTGATTAGTATATACCATAAAAGGCTTCACAACGCTTTGATCCAGTAACTGACAGAAACAGACCAAGAGATCTATAAGTCAAACACCATTTCAAGTTCAATGAGACTAATTAAAATGGAGAGGAATTATATGATAAATCAGGAAATGATCATCAAATCAAAATAGCACTTATATTTAAATAAAGCCATTGGGAACTAACAAACATTAGACTGAACTTAGAGCAGCCAGCATGAGACATAACTAACACCTCTGTATGTGTGATACTTTTATGTAGCTTAATCTATTTGAAGAAAACCCTGAGGTGGGACAAGTATATATATTTGGCTGCATAATATGGTTTGATATAGTGTATTTCCAATGTAGAGACATCTTTTAGTTCCTTGACATAGGGAGAAGTGGCTAGGTCTTTCCACATTTTAAAATATCAGGAATTGGAGATTTTTAAATTTTCTGATATACTTTTCAATTTCTTTCTTCAGTGATTTAAATTTTTTTGTCAAATAGGTCTGTTACTTCTTTGGTTATAGTTACGCCAAGGTATTTAATACTATTTGCAGTTAATATGAAGAGTAATGTTTCCCTTATTTCTATTTCAACTCTTCTATCTTTAGTGTATAGAAGGGCTACTGATTTCTTTCAGTTTATCTTGTATCCTGCTACATTGCTGAAGGTGTTCATCAGCTGTAGCTGTTCCTTGGAAGAATCTTGTGGGTCACTTATGTATACAATCATACCATCTGCAAATAGAGATAGCTTCACTTCTTTTCCTATTTGTTTCACCTTACTCTCTTTTTGTTACCTTAATACTTTAGCTAAAATTTCGAGAAATATATTGAATAGATAAGGGTTGAGAAAGGACATTCTTCTCTAGTTCCTGATTTTAGTGGGTTTGCTTTGGGTTTTTCTGCATTGTTTGATACTTGCTGTCATCTTCTTGTAAGTTGCCTTTAGTATATATAGATATTCTCCCTGTATTCCTGCTCTCTCCAGGGCTTTAATTATAAAGGATTGTTGGATTTTTTCAAAGACTTTTTTCACATCTAAGGATATGATCATGTGGTTTTGTTCTTTTAGTTTGTTTATGTGATGGATAACATTTACAGTTTTTTATATGTTAAACCAGCCCTGCATTTCTGCTATGAAGCCTACATGGTCGTGGTGGATGAAATCTTTTATACATTGTTGTATATGGTTTTCCAAAATTTTGTTAAGAATTTTAGCATCAATATTCATGAGGGTTATTGCTCTGTAATTCTCCTTCTTTGTTGTGTCTTTGAGTGGCTTGGGTATTGGGGTTATTGTGGCCTCATAAAGGGAATTTGGTAATATTTCTTCAGTTTCTACTGTGTGAAAGAGTTTGAGGAGTAACAGTAATAATTCTTCTTTGAATGTCTGGTAAAATTCAGCACTAAAACCATCCAGACCATGGCTTTTAGTTTTGGTAGAATTTCAATGACAGCTTCAAATTCCTAAAGGGTTATAAGCCTGTTTAGGTAATTTATCTGATCATTATTTAATTTTGGTAGATGGTACCGGTCCAGAAAGCTGTCCATTTATTCTAGGTTTTTCATTTTTGAGGAATACAGATTTTCAAAATATGATCTGAAAATTCTCTGTGTTTCCTGGGGTTTTGTTGTTATGTCCCCCTTTTCATTTCTGATTTTATTGATTTGAAAACTCTCTCTCTCTTTTGGATTAATTTGGCTAAGAGCTTATCTATCTTGTTGACTTTCTCAAAGAACCAGCTCTTAGATTTTTTTAATTCTTTTTAGTGTTCTTTTTGTTTCAACTGTATTGATTTCAGTACTAGGTTTGTTTATTTCCTGCCATCGACTCCTTCTAGGTGAGTTTGTTTCTAATTGCTCTAATGCTTTCAGCTGAACTGTTAGGTCTCAAGTGTGGGATTTCTCTAGCTTTTTTATATAGGCAAATAGTGCTATGAATTTTCTTCTTAAGGCTGCTTTCATTGTGTCCCACAAGTTTGGATACGTTGTAGATTCATATTCATTGAATTCTAGGAAGACTTTCATTTCTTTCTTAATTTCTTCCTTGACCCAAAGATGGTTCAGCAGAGCGATGTTTAGTTCCCATGAGTTGGTAAGCTTTTTGAGGGGTCTGATGTTGTTGAACTCTAAATTTAGACACTGGTGTTTTGATATGCTACAAGGGATTATTTCCATTTTTTGTATCTGTTGATATTTGCTATATGACCAAGAATGCGGTCAATTTTGGGGAAAGTTCCATGAGGAGCTGAGAAATATGTATATTCCTTTGCCTTTGCTTGGAAGATTTTGTAGAAATTTATTAAATCCATTTGCATCATAACCTCTTTTAGACTCCTTATTTCTCTGTTGTTACTCTTTCTGGTTGATCTATCCCGGGTTGAAAGTGGGGTATTAAATTCTCCCACTACTAGGGTATAAGAATTGATGTGGGATTCATGCTTTAGCAGTGTTTCTTCTACATAAGTAGGTGCCCTTATATCAGGGGCATAAACATTTAAGATTGAAATCTCCTCTTGACCACTTTTTCCTGTGATGAATAAGTAGTGACCATCTTGGTCCCTTTTAATTTAAAGTCTACATTGTAAGATACTATGATTGCCACCCCTGATTGTTTCTTAGGACAATTGGACTGGCTAATCTTTTCCCAACCCTTTTTTCTAAGCCTGTGTCTGTCTTTGTAGTGGAGGTGTGTTTCTTGTAGGCAACAATATGATGGCTTCTGTGGTTGTCTCTACCTTATTAGTGTGTGATAGTTTATAGGAAAGTTGAGACCATTGATACTACAGGAAATTAGTGACCATTGATTAATATTTCCTGCCATTTTTGGAGGTAACTTTTTTGTATTTCCTTTCTCTAAAGTATTCTTCTCTGGAATTATTGATTGTTTGTGACTTTGTGGGTGTATCTGGGGTCCTTAGGATGGAGTTTTCTCTCTTATACTCTCTTTAGTGCTGGATTGGTAAATAGGTATTTTATGAGTCTGACTTTGTCCTGAAATATCTTGTTTACTCCATCTATGCTGATTGATAATTTTGCAGGATATAGTATTTTAGTTTGGCAGCCATGCTGTTTTAGAGTCTGTATAACTTCAGACCAAGTCCTTCTAGCTTTCATCATTTACATTGAAGAGTCAGGCGTTTTTCTGATGGTTCTGCCTTTATATGTGAGTTTTCCCATTTCTTTTGCAGCTCTTAAATTTTTTTCTTTGTTCTGTATGTTTTGTGCCTTGAGTATAATGTGGTATGCTGACTTTTTTTGGGGGGGTCATATATATTTGTTGTTCCATAAGCTTCTTGTGTCTCTATAGGCATTTCCTTCTTCAGGTTAGGGAAGTTTTCTTCTATAATTTCATGGAAAACATTAACTGTGCCTTTGAACTGATATTCTTCTCCTTCTTCTATTTCTATTATTCTCAAATTAGGTCTTTTCATGGTGTCCCAGATTTTCTGAACATTTGGAGTTATGACTTTTTTGGTTTTACCAATTTCTTTGACTGATATGTCTGTCTGAGCTACTGATTCTTCCACTTTAGAGTTTTTATCTTCCATCTCTTGAACTCTGTTTGATATGCTTGTATCTGTAGTTCCAGCTTTTTTCTTCAGATTTTCTATTTCCATCGTTGCCTCATGTTGTGTATTTTTTATTGCTTCCATTTCAGCTTTTATTTCAGCTTTTTGTTCCTGGCATGTTTCTTTCATAGATTTGTTCATCTCTTCCAATTTTTTGTTTGTATTTTCTTCTATTTCTTTAAGACTATTTTTCATATCTTCTTTAAGAGTTTGATGGTCATCAAAAAGAATTTTTGTTGTTGCTTCCTTCTATTTCCTCTTCATTGATCAGTTCAGGTCTTGTATTTGTAAGAACACTACTCTCTTCTGAAATTTACACTGTTGTATTTGTTTTATTATGTATTTTTTTGCACTGATGGTTGTCCATGTGTTCAGTGGTTTATGATTAGATGGCTCCTGCTCAGTTGTGGCACTTGGGTTGTGTTCCTCCTTTCACCTCTCGGCAGATTCAGTATCTGCCCTTCAGAGACCACAAAAGTTACCTGTTTGCTCAGTTGTGGGTCAAAGTTTGTAGCCTTGCAAATTCCCTCAGCAGCAGCTGTGGGTATGGAGACAGGCAGATTGTATCTGCACCTGCTACAGGGTTTGTTGAGACTTACTCTACAGATACCACCTGGTCCCTAAAGTGGAACTGAAACCAATGGGAGCTCAACTCTCCCTCGTTGGCTGGGATATATGCACTTGGGCCTGGTGAACCCTCCTAACCTCTGGGCAAAGTCTGAGTCTGTCCTTCAGTGACCCCTGTAGTTATCTGTTCACTCAGTTTAATGACAAGGTGTATAGCAATGCAAATTCCCTCAGTAGCAACTGTGGTTATGGTGAAAGTCTGACTTTATATGCACCTGCTACAGACTTTGCTGGTACTTACTTTGCAGACAGCACCCAGTCCTGGAAGAGGAACCGGAACTGATGGGATTCAAAAAGGTTTTTTAACTGTTTTCTCCTTCAGATTTCTCTTCAATGCTCTATTCAAGTCTCAGTGTTTAAAAGTAACAGTATCTTCCAGTAATGCCTTATAGTTCCTTATATTGTTATATGTATTCTTTCACTTATAACTTCCTGTTGCTTCTTTGATTCACACATTGTCATATCTTAGTGCAATCTTAGTCAGTTGTGACAACAGGAGTTATGTGTCTCTTTTCTGCTCTTGACTGGGAGTTTTTATGATTTCTTACTCTAGTCAGGCCACAGGACCCTGCTGTCTCTAGCCACCTGACTCCCACTGTGCCTTGAACAGCATGGGTTCATGTTGTTAACAAAGATGTCAAATCAAGGTGATGATGTAGATTATCTTGGAAGTGGGTTCTAGTAATCTGTAATGTGATTTTCATGATTGTTGTGGAAGATACTTCCATCACTTTGTTTTGGGCATGCCTTGTCATGAGGTCAAATCCAGGACTGTGTCCCTTTTCTCAAGGAGTTTCTTGGTTGTCCAAAAGGATGGAATCTACTCACATCCAACTCCACTCTGGACCTGTGATCCTTTCTTTCTGAAGCTGTGTGGTGCCCATTGTGCCCTAGAAACAATGGGCTCTTGTTCTTCTATACATATTTCAACATATATTAAAATATTTATATGATTGTCATTAATACAAAGAGTGTTAATCCAAAAATTTTACATATTTTAGTGGGATCTCCTGAAGCTAAGATGCTCCTATAAAGCCAAGATAATAGTCAATAGGACAAAATGACAACCTACAGAATGGGAAAATTATTTTCACCAACCCTACAAGTGATAGAAGACTCCTCTCTTAGATATTCAAAGAGCTCAAAACTCAAGAGCCCTGAACCTTGAATAAAGCAATCAGAATTGGGTTTCAGATCTAAAAAGGGAATTCTCAGTAGAGGAATTTTGAATGGCTGAAAGGCACCTGAAAAAGTATTCATCGTCTTTAGCCATCAGTGAAATGCAAATCAAAACTATGTTGAGATACCACTTAACACCTGTTACATTGACTAATGTAAAAGGCACAAATGACAGTCTATGTTGGAGAGGATTCAGATGAAGAGGAACACTCCACAATTGTTGCTGTAAGTATAAGCTTGTTCTGCCACTTTGAAATGCAATATGGTGGTTTTTCAGAAGATTGAGAATCAATCTTCCCAAGGATCCAGCAATACCACTTCTGGGTGTATATCCTAAAGAGGCACAGTCACACTCCCAAGGGATTAGCTCAACTATATTCACAGCAGTATTATTTGTAATACCAAGAAACTGGAAACAACATAGATGTCCCTCAACTGAAGAATGGATTAATAAATTGTGGTACATCTGCACAATGGAATACTACTGAGCAGTAAGAAAAAATGATATACTAAAATTCGCAGGCAAATGGATGGATTTGGAGAATATCCTCCTGAGGGAAGAATCACAAACTTAGAAAGATAATCATGGGATATACTCACTAGTTAGTGGTCTCTAAGCAAACTAACAAGAAAATAAAGCCAAGCAAGCAAAAGCTGCAAACCACAACCACTGATCAGTTTGGGATCAGAAACACCCTGGACTGATGCCATGGATCCCACTGCAACTATAGGAATAACTGACTCACTTTTGAGGTACGGGGACAAAACTGGATTTGCCACAAGAGAGAATGAACTAAGCATTATTGGGTCAGTGGGAATATAGGACTGTCTGCTTCCAGCCCAGGGAGGGGATGGGAATTTGTGGAGAAGAAAAAATGACCTGATGGGGTAGGAAGGGACTTTGAATAAGGATATACAGGGATGGAAAAGAAATTCAGAAGGAAAGCTGAACACAAAGAAAATATATATATAGCAGTCTTATTTACATTATCACCATTGATAAGTCATGCTTATGACTTTTATCTTCTTTATAGTTATTTTTATCTTATCACCATTTAAATTAATTTTACTGTTTTTCTTGATGAATACAAAATAAATAAAGAAGAAAAAAAACAACAATTGCTGGAAAGGATCTTCAAAAATTTCTTAACATCTTGAGCCATCAGAGAAATGCATATAAAAAGAACATTAGGCTACATCCTTAACACCTATAAGACAAGGTTAGTTTAAAAATACAGAGGACAGTGTATGCAGGAGAGAATGTGGAGTGGTGGGATCAATCACTACTTCATTGTTGATGGAAGTGTAAACTTGTTTATGCCGTCTGGAATACAATATAAGTTTTTCTCAAAAAACTTTGTATTAATGAATCAGGGATTCAGGAATATCTCTTTTATGCATAAACCATAAGTAGCACATTTGCTCCCAAACCTTTAGCTCAACTATGTTTACAGCAACATTGTTTGTAATAGTAATTACCTGGAAACAACCAAATTGCCCCTCATGTGAAGAATGGATCATAACTCTGGTACATGTAGACAATGGTGTTCTACTCAGTAGTCAGAAATAATGATATCCTAAAAATCATATTTAAAAGGAAAAAATTGGAGATATATTGGAGAGCCATATATCACAAATACAGGAAGATAAGAAAGGGACATTTTCACTAGTTATTTAACTAAATATAAAAAAAGAATGTCCAAGCTTCAAACCACACACTGAACAGCTCTGGGTCTGAAACACTTGGAGTCTGAGACTTGTGCAGAATAACAGGCTTTGATATATTTGCATTTCTTAATATATAGCCATCATTTATGCAATCACGATTTGTTGAAGATACTATCTTTTTTCCATTGAATATTATGTGTCTATATGTTAAAACTCAATTGTGTATAGCTTTTGGGGCTTATGCCTTAATCTTCCAATCAATTCCATTGATCTTCAAATCTGTATTCAAGCCAGTACCATGCTCTTTTTCTTACTGAAACTCTACAGTATAACATGAAGTCTTGGTGGTAATGCCTTCTGAGGTTGTGTGTGTGTGTGTGTGTGTGTGTGTGTGTGTGTGTGTGTGTGTGTGTGTGTAAGCAAAAATGTTTTGGCAGTTCTGGATTAGAGCTTTAGCAATGTTTCATTTACATAGGTAAGTGTACTAACATTAGGTGCATAGATATTAAGGATTGAAATCTCATCTCATCTTGATTGATTTTTCCAAAGAAAAATTTGAATCCTGATCTTTTCTGATTGACTTCAGTTTAAAGTGTTGTATGTTGGAGATTAGGATCACAATACCGTCTTGATTTTTTGCAAGTATTTGTATGGAAAGTCTGATCTAAAATTTTTATTCTGACATTATGATTATCTTTAGAGTAGAGGTGTGTCTCTTGAATGCAGCAGAAGGTTGGTTTGGGTTTTTGTTTCCCTCTTATTAGGGTGATACTTTATATAAGTGAATTAAATTCTTTTATATTGAGGGATATTAATGACCACTGA
>PVIH01028243.1:0-15523 GCA_004025045.1 Sigmodon hispidus | reverse complement strand
TTGATATTCCCTCTACTCTGTACATGATAAAGAAATTTTTTATTTTGTAGTTTTAGCCTGAAACTCAAAAACCCAGTCAAATCTTGAGAAAAAAGACCAGGCAAAACTAACTTCAGACACTTTCTCCAAAGAAATGTCGAAATATCACTTCTTAAAATAACATGGTCTCAAAGAGCAGGCTTAGAAACTGGGGGAGACTGGAGAATAAGAATGCATCATCCCACAGTGAATGGGATGTATTGAAATGGGCTGTGGGCATTAGTGAGAATGGACAGGAATGTTTGTGTTGGCATACGTAATAGCAGTGATTTAACTTCTTAACTGCATTTCTCTTCAATTTTCTTTGTACCCAAATTATTTTTAATTTTTTTAAAAAAATATAATATGTTTTTAAACACTTTGAGGTTTTTGAGACAGAGTTTCGCTGTGTATCTCTGGCTGTCATATACACCAGGCTGGCTTTGAACACAAAAAGAAGTGTTTGTTCCTACCTCTCAAGTGCTGGGATTAAAGATATTTGCCACTACCACCTGGATGTTTTAATGACTTTATCTATCTATCTATCTATCTATCTATCTATCTATCTATCAAGATATAGACATAGCTATTGATAAACACATGTTAGAGCATTTTGCTCTATTAATCCTGGCAAGGAAGTGCTGTACCGCAAAGTGCTGTGGCTCAGGACTCTTCTTATTCTTAAATTTGAGTTGTGCAAATGTGTATTTGGATCTTTAACTGGAGATTCTCCTGTTTCAACCGCTCATTATTGGTAGCTGAGATTATAGATGACTGCCACCATATGGTATGAGCCATTTTTTCTAAATTGCTTGCGTGCTAATAGTTTATAACATTCAGTATGAGAAGAATGTGCTGGGATCTTGAAAATAAAAAAAAAGACAACTTGTTGTTATACCCATGTTAAGCTCAAAATCTGTAGCAAAGAAGGAACTATTACTTTTATGAGACTATAACAACTGAACAAACTCTAAGAGATGCATGCTGTAGCTGAGTCTTTTGAACATAAACTTTTAATAAACCATTTAAAAGTACTTTAAGCTTTTAAATTTTTTCCCAGGCAAATATTTTTCTCAAAACTCAGTTCAAAGTAAATTCTATAATTTTATTGAACTTTAATATCCAGTATTTTTCATCTCACAATTTAACCATTTCAAAACAATGTATTTCCTTTTCATTTTCAACCCTAAGGACTTCTCCTAGAAGTAAACACTGAGAAAACCTGCATCCTGATTTACCAGGAGCAACTGATCCCTAATGAGTGGCCTGCTCACACCATCTTTAGTAACACATGAGTTGGACATGATGTTTTTTGGATTAATCTCTTCAAACATTTTAAAATAAAGTCAATAAGATATAGTGGAAAGAAGAGAAACAACTATAATAAATTTAATAAAGTAAACATAAATGTTTTGTAATATTTTTGTGCTTAATATAAGTTCATGAGTATAGATGTGAATTTGTGAAAATCTGGTGGAAAATTTGTGTGTGAAATTAAAAAATTCAAATTCTCTGTTCCATCAGGTTTGCAGTGATGTCACATGACCAGAGTGACCGTACATACTTCTATTTTGAATGAAAGAACATGAGAGTAAAGAAAACAGAATACTTGAGTCATAAAATGCATTGTGAAGGCAGTGAGATTTGGAAGGAGATATTATTATTACATGTAGAAATTCCTCTAGATAATACTATCCCAGGTGCCTGAAAAGGAGAAGACTGATGTTTACTAGAAACCAGAATTCAGTGTTTACCAAAATACTCAGGAATACTGAACCCGTATATTCAGGTTTAATAGACATGGGATGTAATTCATAAATAAAGACACTGAAATGTTTCTGAAATACACATTTCTAAAACATGATGCACAAGTACCACATCTTTTCTTCCTACTACACTTTACAAAGGCTTATAAGTTAGCCTATCAAAGTATAAGGAAAGAACGGCATCTCCTTTTATGGAATGACAAAGGGAGCATCATCCTGGCCATCAACCTTTGGCCCTTTGTTTTCTCTTGTAAAATCTCGAGCAACTTACTGCAAAGTCACTTACATTTTCCAAAATTAATGTCTTAACTGAGCTGATGGTATTTTTCTCATAAATTGGTAGATTTGAGACACAGACAGTGAGGAATTGCATTTCTCTGTTCACATTCACAATATATAAGATAGCCTCGGGAGGCAGCAACATTGAGCATGCCTGTATTAGTCTCCGATTACTCTGCAATCTGTGCTTATGCTTTGTTGTAGGCTTTAGGTCAGCTTGCATACAGAGATCTTTTAAATGTCTTTTACTTAAAATATCAATCAATACTTTCTGGCATGAAGTGAATCTTTCCTTCACTAAAGACTACCAGGGAGTTCCATTATTCCTTCTTCACTTTTCCCTTTGCCTTCATCCAATGCCTCCTGTTTCATGCATTCTAGGCCATATTCTCAACTTTCGCTATACTACACTCAACAGGCTATGCATGTGGCTAAGTTCATGTGAGCAGGACTACTGAAGATTCAAAGTCCATGGCTGTGGTAGGTGTAAGGTTGTGGTAGTTTGATAGGAGTGGTAATTAAGGCATTTGCAGCTGCTCGTTTCCAAAATCAGCAAAATGAGTCACATCTGATGCACCTTTTAGTTTGCTTTTTATGGGAAGAACTTTGGGTCCAATAAGGTTAATTCTCTAAAATAGCTTCCTTGTAACATGGAATGAGGAGAAAAGTTATCCAACCCTTCAGACTGCAGGAGGCTTAGTTACAATATGCTTCTAAAAGGCTGTATTTGGGAATCACAGAGACATCTCATATTTTTATTTGCTAAATCTCCCAGTCTCAAAATGAGGACTGGATGTCTCCAGGAATAGCTTAAAACTATCAAGACTCTAGATATTCATATCATTGGTAGTAATTAAGGGGAGGGAAAGAAGTAATTGATTATCACAGGTGCTTTTTCATGCAACCCTAGACAGAAGAAACCAATCAGAAAAAGTGTTTTTGAAGCTTGGTGATGAAAAAAATTCACTTGAAGTAATTTTTTGAATCAATTTACCAAGAAATAGTGCTAGTAAACATTTTGTTCCAAGCAAATTGGCAGTCTTGGGTAGTTAAACCTAGTTTTCAACAAATATGAGTTGTGACCATGAATTGAAAACTCTGACAATTGCTTCTTTGAGATATGTAGCCAGTAAGAAGTTTATTTTCAGGATTCAAGAAGGAGAAGAAGAGGAACAAAAATGCTCCTCACAACAAACCACCACAAACATAGCATACTCATGTACATATACACACATACATACACATAAGTGTACACACACACAAGTGCACATACACACATACACACTCTTGCCTGTACACACATTCACAGCACACCAGGGAATGATTCCTCTGTTTCCAGTAACACCCTCCACTGCAGGACATACATCCACTGCTTTCTCAGAAGAAGCAGGCTGATACTCAACTCTGTTCTGCAAGGACTTACAAGAGGGTAAGTCTCACAGACTAGAAGGCTTAATCAAGTATGAAGGTGTTGTACACAAAGACTGTAAGAGGTCATCAGTTTCCAGCTCTGATGGTTTTCTAGACAGTTCAAATCCCAACTCAAAAGCCTGGAGAAAGAGTAATTAGGAAATTATGTGCTTTTCATGTAACTGACTCTCCTGGAAGGTAAGAGTCAGGTTTCATGATTTGTTTGTTTATCTGTTTATTTGAATATTTATTTATTTTACATCCCAACCACAATTTCCCATGCTTACTCTCCTCCAAGTCCTTCTGTTACCATCCCCCAATCCACTCCTCCTCCATTTCTATTCAGAAAAGGGCAAGCCTCCTGTGGATAGCCATCAAAACATGGCAAATCAAAGTGTAGTAAGACTAAGAACTTCCCCTTCTTAAGGCTGGACAAGGCAACCTAGTATAAGGAATAGTGTTCCAAAAGACAGCAAAAGAATCAGAGACAGGTACTGCTCCCACTGTTAAGAGTCCCACAAGAAGACCAATCTATTAACTGTCACATATATGCAGAGAGCCTGGATCAGTTCCATGAAGGCTCCCTGGTTGTCAATTCAGTCTTCATAAGCTCCTATGAGCCCAGGTTAGTTGATTCTGTGGGTTTTCTTGAGATGTTCTTGACCCCTCTGGCTCCTACAATTCTTCCTTAGGCTCTTCAGCAAGATTCCCTGAGCTTGGCCTAATGTTTGACTCTGGATCTCTGCATCTGTTTTCACCAGTTGCTGATGACTGCTGGACCAGGCACCAAACTCTGAGTATAGCAGAATATTATTAGACATCATTATATTGACATTTTTTTCTTCAATCATGTTTGGTTCTATCTTAGGTCTCAGGCCATCTAGACTCTGGGTCAGGGGTGGTCTCACTATCACGGCATGGACTCATCATTTGTTGGCCACTCCCACAATCTCTGTGTCACCCATATCCCAGGACATTCTATAGACAGGGCAAACTGTAAGTCAAAGTTTAAATGGCTGGTTTGGAGTTCCCATACCCTAATATCTTATGAAATTGTAGGCTTACCATTTTAAAAATCTCATACTTGTCCTAAAAATCTTACAAGAATAAAATCAGAAGTCCCCTGCCTCACAATTAAACATCCAGGTCATACTCCCTAAATTTTATTGATATATTCCCTCTGTCAGTTACTCTTTTTCTGGCCTTCTCTGTTCTTCCACATTTATCCAGTAGAATTTGTGGAAGGTTTTCTGAAAATGAGTGCATGTCTTCAAAAAGAAATTTGGAAGTCTGATTTTCTTTATAATTCTTCATGGTGGCTAACATAGTAATCTCCTGAAAAGGACAAATTAGTAAGCAAAATTAAATGCTATTGAGCACATAGCTGCAAACAGTTGCTCTGGAAAAACAAGAAGAAATTGAGAAATACCCATTGGTAAATCTGTTTTAAGTGATTACCAAATACCTGTGGTCTGGATTCAGGGCATTCTGTGTCCTCGTGGCAATCACGTGTGAACAAACAGTCCAAATTCTTGTACATCCCAAGTCCACAGGAGGACCAAGCTCATGTGTGGGAACTGGTGGCAATGGCAGTGTTTTCAAAGTAGGGTCTGTCTGCTGTCCTATGCAGTAAGCCAAGTATATATTTTTGATCCACTTTCCTAATTAGAAAAATGTATAGAATTTTTCCTGATGAACTATTTCATGGTTTTGAATTATAACTTCTTTTAAATTATTGTCAGATTTAGAGACATAACAGCATGAAATGTGATTTAAACGTCTGCTTTGAGACAGTTCTTAACTTACTAAAAGGTATTTTTAGAATAATCAAATGGCTTTCTTGTTTTAAAACTATAAATTCTTTTTGTTATTGAACAAATAATTCCACATATGCTCAACAAAATCTTTTTTTTCAATGTATAAAGTCATACAAGTAAGCATCTGTACGTTATTAATTTTTAAAGCAAGTAATGATTAATTATTTTCTCAAGATATATTAAATATAGTCATGTGCCACATAATACTATAGTGGCAGACTACATGCATAATGATGAGCCTATGAGACTGTAATGGAGCTGGAAAGGTTTATTTGTCTGATAATATTGTAGCAATGGTAACAACATCATAGCAAGATACATTATTCATGTACAGGGAAAATAATTGCATTAAATGCAGCCAATATAGTTGCATACAGAAAACAATAATTAATAACTACAGTAAATAATGATGCAGCAAGCTTGTACATTTACTATTTCATTTGTAGTCTTCATTTTAGAGCATGATTCTTTTTTTTTACGAAAAAAAAAAAAAACTTCCTACTGAAAAACAAGATGTCATGCTCTATGACAATGGGTTCATGTCTCTGTTCATTAAGGCTCCTAATTGCAATTTTTTCTTCCATGCTTGATTTAGTCCAATGGCATTCTGTTCATCATGTCCCTTGTAGAAAGTCTATATTCTAAATATAGATACCACCATAGACATTGATAGATACAAAGAGATCACAGAAAGAATGAGAAAGAAAGAGAGAGAGAGAGAGCACCAAAGTGTAAAGCATTTATACCTACTGCGAAACACTTATTTTCTGATTGTTTCCTCACATGGTCTTTCATCCTCAAATCTGAATACAACAGTCTCTTGTGCTTTTTCTTATTGTTTTAAAGATACTAGTTCTGTCATATAAGGGACTCACTTTTATGACCTCGAGTAACATCACTAAGTCTTTAAAGGCTCTATTTCCAAATATAGTCGTTTGTGATTATGATTTCAACATAAGAATTTGTAGAGATATGATTCAGCCCATACCAGACAAAAATCATCTAACTAATACCCAGTGGCTGCATAGCTCTGACGCATATTTAATTCCCCAGGGGAAAGTTCAGAGAGAGTTAAAGCTGGACTTGAACAAGAACACAAAGTCTTAATTTTTACCCAACGTTGCTTGGCCAAAAATAAACAAACAAGCATTATATTTAAAAAGAGATATTATTGTAGTGTACCCATATACTGACAAACTAAAAACCTCGTACTTAAGAAATGTTCATTCTAAGAAAAGGTAACCTTTTCTGTTGCAATGCCAAAAATGGGTCAGAAAAATCAATTGTAACTGGGGAAGGTATAACCTCAGTCCCCTCCCACTGATTATAAAAGGTTATCTCTGTGTAAAATGTGCATAAACTATCTTAACCATAAGCATGCTTTCCCTAGGAATTTGTTATATTACTGGAAACTATGTGAATAGTTTCCTCTAATTTTAGAAAACTTAGAAGTTAACTTATATGCATCTTTTACATTTTTCAGACAAAATATTAACAAATTATACAGAATCATCTCAATCACCCGTATGACTTTGGATTTCTTTGAGTGAGGTAAACAGACCCAGAAAGATAGACATGGTATGTACTCACTCATAACTCTATTTTAGACATAAAACAAAGATTAACCAGGCTACAATCTAAGCAGCTTAAACATTAAAACCAGTGTATAAATATTATGAAAAAGTATTTTCCTGGAAATTACAAAATAGTCTCATGAGATAATTATATCACATTATAGGGAACCTGGAGCGTGTATAGGTAAGTGCCAGGAATGGGGCTGGGGGAGACTGCTCAGAGGAAACCAGTACACATTCCGTATTAGTGGACTTGTTAATCAAAATCTCCAGGAACAGGTCTTCTTTACCTCTAATTTTACAACAGAGCCTCAGCATCAGCATGTGATACTGCTTGGGTGAATACAGATTTGTCAAATGGTCAAACCCAGAAAACAACAACATAGAGAAAAATCATCTCTGAGGTGCCTGTCACTGGTTTTACCTTCTAGCCACCTCTTAGTTTCTCATTCTCCGTAAATATGCACATGTGTGCAGCATGGAAGCAATTTTTACATTGATTTCTGAATTTTTAAAAATTTGATATCAATGGATTAATTGAACAATGTGCATCTAGAACAACCTTAGGGTCCGAATTTGATTCTAGGTCAGTGGGGAAATGAACTGACATCACCTTTGCAGTCAGAAATCACCATCTAGAGGCACTTTAGTATTAGATCTGATCTCCAGCCAGGATCCACCCGTCTTGTTTAATCTGTTCTGCCCCATCCTAGTTGGCCAATGTCTTGCTTTGACTGATTGTTTACATCATAGCATATGCTTAGATTGGAATCATAGTGTTCTGAACCTTTGCAGACAGTGACCCTAAATCTTGGCAGTTGTTGTAATTCTTAGCTTCTCGAAATAGCCATAGCACCAGTGGGTTACAAGAAGCAACAGCTGGCTCTTGTATAACCTTTAGCCCTACAATAACAAGTACAACAGCTCTAAGGCCTGGGAGATTGGTATCCTCAGCCCTTGGACATAAGGTGCAAGGATCCACAGCTTCTGGAGCTTAGAGCTCTTGGAGCCCTTCTAAAAAGCAGGCCTGCACTTCTCCTGAAGCTCCTTCTAGCCTCAATCTTCTTCCTTCTCTCACCTCTTAATTCTGTTGCTTTTTAATGTGGCTGTTATTCCTTTATCCCCTGATTTGGCCCTGACCACTGTCTGGAGTAACTCAGCTCCTTCTCATCATCATTGCTCCTGCTGCTGCTGGAGTACCAGCAGCTGCCTCCTTCTCCACAGCTGCAACCTCTGCCGTTTGTGCCCTTGTCACTGACGCTACCAGTGGGGAATGGATAAAATCCTAAGCAAATGTCTATTACAGCCAGACACGGAAATAGTCATATCGAAAACCCTAGTGTCTCAGACCTATAAGATGGCAAAGTCATCCCTTAGTCAGCTTCAGGGAATGGGCAAAGCCTTCCTCTGATCAGGGTGGGTGTGTTGACATTATGTGTAAAACCTAGCAATCACAGCTTTCACCTTCAGAATGACTACAACCTGAGACATCTCCCATACAGATACCGCTGACCAATACATGCAGACTCCTCCTTCAGGATGAACACACTGAGTCTCTGGTTTGCATAGTAGATATATTCTTCCAGCATGAACACACCTATCATACCAGCTCCTATGTATGTATTTCTGCTGTCTCTTCACTATCTGTCTTGTCTTTGTTCCCATGTTACTCTACTCATGTTTCCAGCATCAAGCTGAACAGGACACAGCAGTTACCTGTTCCATCTACCTTACTAATTAACCAAGTCCTCAATTTAGAAAATGCCACATTGGAATGGATTTTGAGAATCCATGTCACCTCTTTGATTCAGGGTCTTACTCATGTCTTTTGCTAGGTTGCTCATTGTTATGACCCACGAAACTTTATGGCAACTATTTACCCCACCTAACAAATTTTCTCTATGAAGTGTTTCCTCGTGCTATCTTGTAATCAGGATTTGTTTTGCCTAAGAAAATGAGTCACCAGCAGATGAAAGGACAGAGAATATAAAGAAACCATGTTGGGGAAAGAGTTCATACAGTTAAAAATAGAATGCTAGCATTTGCATATTTGGCTTCGTTACTATTACCACTAATTATTGGGTCATTAAACTACATAAACCTATATAACGTCATTTGGTAAAACCACTCACTTTTCACTTAAATGACAAATGGAAGAGTTTATATGCATTCTAAAAACCACAAGTATATGGGAAGATTATGTTTAGGAAGATGGGTGCTGGCTGCTGTATGTAAAATTATTCCAATAAGGATTACAAGTGAAAGTTTAGAACCTGCTCCTACCTATAGTCACTATCTCAACAAAGTGGGTGAGATGTTAGCAATAAATGTGACTAGAGCCAGAAAACCAGTGTCTGAAGTGGAAAGAGGGCAAGTAAACAAAAAGCACTCCATTCCTCCTCCACAGAAAGAAATAACTTTAGCTGGGAATTCTTGCTGTCTATGCAGAATTTTGCTTTCAAAATAAATTTGGTTTATAAGCTCTGTTCCGAATACAAAAGTGAAAGCTGTTAAATAGCAATAGAGAGAAGATTTATTGGGAATGGAAGAGAGGGAATGAAAAGTTGGAGGGAAGTTTTTGAAACAGTTGTACTATGAATTTACCATGTAGAACAGATTGGCTTCAAACTCACAGACATCCTCCTGCCTCAGCCTCCCAAGTGTTAGGATTAGAGATGTGTCACCATGCTTCTAAAACAGAATCTAATGTACTCTTGACTCAAACAACTCATTGTGTCACAATTCTGAGGCTACAAATCTGAGACAGAGTGTTAGTATTCTCTTTTTAACATTTGTTTATTCTCTTCACATTTGTGTGGTAGTCTCCTAGCATGTCCACAAATCTACCAGTTGATCTTTTCTTTTAAGTATTCTAAAAGTGTTGCATTGGGACCCACCTGAATTATATCATTTTAACTGAATAAAGATCAAATTTGCATGTAAGATTTGTTCTGAGGTCCTGGGCTTCAAATACTCAGATATCTAGGATATAAGGACAAGATTCAACCCATAGCCATCATAAAAATCAAAAATCATGAGAAAAAATGTTGAAGTATATGCTTAAGTGGCAGATAAAGTCTTAGGACTTTTTTCTAGCTTTTCTTTTAGAATTATTTCAACAAGTGGTATAAAATATCTGCAACCCAGAATATAGCATAATTTTAAAATGCTAAAACAAAACAAAAATCACACACAAAGATGCATATACACACACTAAAAAATGAACAAGCAAACAAACATTCCAATTTTTGATGGCTCTATAAACACAGGGGGGAGATACAAAGACAGAGACAGAGAAATAGAGAGAGAGAGATAGACACAGAGACAAATTGTGTGTGTGTGTGTGTGTGTGCACATAGGCTGCTATGCTCATTGTGAGGAAAGTCGGCGATATATGCTAGTGCAGTATCTCTGTAAGCGAGCTATCAAAGTACAATCAGACAGCAATTGTACACAAGAGACTGAGAATAAATTCAAAAGTGAGGGAACAGGGAGGAAACTGCAATTTTTCACGCTGATACTTTTCTCCTGTATAAATACCTAACTTTCAGAAATGGTATAGAAGTTAGAGAACAGTCTTATTAAATTTACTTTTCATAAAATTTTATATATACAATCTGATATTCCCACTGTTGGACACAAGCCTTTTTTCTTTTTCTCTTTTATACAGTATGAAAATAAAGTGTACTGGGCCTGCAAACCACAACCACTGAACAGCCTGGGATCTGAAGGAACTTAAGAGGGACATCCAGGGAGTCCCCTAGGAAGAGAAAAGAGAGAAGATCTCCTTAGCTAATTGGGGGCATAAAGGATTGCAACCAAGAAGGAGTGGGAACAAATCATGAGAGAAGAGGATGATTGAGTGAGGGGAGCAACAACAAGGGAGGGGGGAAAAAGAGATGGAGATCTTAATAGAGGAAGGCAATGTGGGGCTGGAAAAAGGCCTGGTGCTAGGGAAACCTCCAAGAACTCACGGGATGTCCCTGGCTAGGTCACCAACCATTAGTGAAAGTGTTGTCTAGGCTGGACTTCCTCTATAATCAAATGAATAGTCACCTCAAGTGCCATCACAGAACTTACATCCAACAATGAATAGAGTTAGAGGCAAAGATACATGACTGAGCACTGGGCTGAGCTCCTGGTCCAGCTAAGAGCATGGAAAGAGACTGTATATGAGCAAGGGGATAGGCAACTGTCCACTGACATGGGCAGTATGTGGAGGGTTCAGACTGTGTTTCAGGGCAAGGATTGGCATCTTGGAGCCCATTTCTTCCAGAGAAACACCTAACAGAGTCTTGATATTAGGATGAGGAAATCAGACTTGCCTGGAGTGAATGATGGGTTGATCCACCTTGGCTCTCTGGTCCTTTCTGAGGAGGGGATGGGGGGATGGGAAGGGTCAGGAAGGGGACGAGAAGGGGAGCAAGGGGATACATGGATAAAAAAGACTTTATTTTGTAAATAAAATTTTAAAAACAGTAGTAGTGTGACCCAGAGTTGGTAGCACACACCTTTAATCCTAGCACTGGGGAGACAAAGGCCTGTGAATCTCTGTGAGTTCAAGATCATACTAGTCTACAGAACTAGACACAGGACAGAAAGGCTACACAAAGAAACCATGTTTCAAAAAACAAAAAATAAAAGTGTTAGTGTGTTTTGATTGTACAACATATAGGACATAAAAAAGTAACTTCATCAGAGATGGAGACCACTTATGTGTCTGGCCAACATGAGAAACTGCTTCAGTTTGATGATATGGCCAAGGGTATTTCTAAAGGGTTCATTTGAAGATAAGAAATGGGAATTTGTTTTTTAGAACCACCATTTATTTGCTTAATTCACATGCAATTAACAGTCACATTGATTTTAATTCTTTCCATAGTGCCTTGGTGAATCACAGTGAGGTTCTTTTTTGTCTATTTTTGCAAACACTAAAATCAGAGAACTTTTTTAAACTTTTAAATTTTTGATAGAGTCATATAATTGCATCATGTCCCCTTCCTTGTCTTTCTTCAAACCCTCTTTTCCCCCACCTTACCACTTTCAAACTCACGACTTTTTTCTGTAATTATTGTCACATTACAGTCTGTATGATTCTTGTCTTTCTATGTTTTGGGTGTTGGCCATTTGTTATTGGACAACTATTTGGTGTGCTTTTCCCTGGGGAAGACTATTGAACTTCCATAGTTACCTGTAGTTCTTTGTGTAGGACTGAAGCCTCACGAGCCTCTCCCACCCTGGACACCCATCCATATTAGAAGGTCTATTGCTGTTTTGTCCAGACCATGTATAGGCAGTCATAGTGGACTTTTGGGGTATGCCTTCTGATATTCCAAGGAGACAAAGCCTTAGAGAAAATTCCTTTTTCTGCTTGTTCATACAATCTTCCTACCCTCTCATCCTTGATGATCCCTGAGTCTTAGGCACAGGAGCTGTGTTGTAGATGTATTAGTTGTGATTAGGTTCAACCAATCTGCATTTCAATTGGTTGTGGGATTTTTTTTGGAATAATCTTCATCTGCTGTAAACAAATTTTCCTTGATGAGAGTTGAGAACAACACTAATCTGTGAATTTAAGGACAAATATTTAGGATGTAGTTTTGAATTATGCTTTAGTAAAGTAATGGTTGTAGGTTCTCCTCCAAGATACACACGAGTCCTCAGGAGTTGACTAGGTTTCCAGTACTACACATGATTTCCTTCTTCATGAGCAGGTCTTAAAGCTAATGAAAGTGCTATTGGTAACCATTAAGGTATGAATACCACTACTGAATCTTTGCATTAGGGAATCTTGCTGGTCACTGTTGTGGCTCACAGGCAGCATAGCTGGATAGGACTGTTGGTTGCTTCCCTCTTTTGAAAGCTTGAGTGGTACCTTCTCATATTATGAAAGTTATTCCTCATGGAAGAAGCTTTCAGGTCAGTTCTACCCCATGAGAAGGGGTTGTGGTGGTGGGGGCTGGACCTTTGTATAAAGTAGTGGGTATCTTCACCAATAGATAGCTATCTTCTATCTGCTATTGCAATCTTTGTTATGTAATCTTTTGTTCTTGGAGGAAGCATTGTCAGCCCAGACAGGGGGTTTATACAGTGACCTATGTGTAAGTAGTTTCAGGTAGATAGATAGTTTATAGTGTGATTCCTTACAATTTTTCAGACATCTTTAATGTTATTTTATCCTCTTTCTTTTGCATTTATTTCCCTCCCTAATCAGAGAGCTCCCATTTTTTCCATTTCCCCCTTCAGACCACCCGTACCCTACTATTTCCCTCTCTGCTATTCCCACCACCATCCCCTGAAATTTCCCTTTTTATTTTCCTGATTTCATCATTTCCTTCAGATTATATAACGTGTGATTTCTTCAGGCCGGTTCTTCTAAAAGTTGAAAGAGTTGATAACTTAAAATGTAATATTACTAGGAAATAATTACCCTACAAATTTGTTCCTCATAATTTTTAGTAGTTCACACCCAAACCTATGATGACTCTATTCTCAATAACTAGAAGCTAATAAGCTTATAGTCAATTTATCTATAAGCTTAATGGTTTTTAGAGACTGTGAATATCTCTTGTTTCACATCCACCACATGGTTGATAGACAAACATTGAATGGTTTGAGAAAACATGATTGTTGTGCTGCTAGTAGGTACCTGGCACTGCATACCTATTTCAGAAACATGATTTAAGTACAAAATTAACATTCAGCTAGATTAAGATATTTTCATCACATTCAAGTTGAGTTGATATTTCTCTCAATCTGCACACATTTTTCCTTTTAATTGATGAAAGCTACAAAGAAATTTTCTAGCAAATCTAGATATAAGTTCAGAGGCATCATATTTTTCTTTTGTATATTTCATAGTGTTATTTAAAAATTTGATAAATTTGAGATTTAAAAGCATCCATTTGCATGCATTTATGAGTTGAGTAACACTTGAACAAATTCCTTAATTTATCCAACTTTCAGGATTTCCCAAATCATATCACAGTACATTCAGATCAGAGTTGAAGTTATTGGTAAGTGAAGATAAATTTATTTCTCTTTATTGTCCCAACAATCATGTATTAAATCGTCAAGTAGATAGGAAGAGAGTTCTCATCACCTAACTCTGTTCAGGAAAATATTTGGTATCTAAAACATTATATTTTCATTTATCTTATACAAGGTTTATAGCATCAATTCAGACACAACTGACCTTTAAAACTTTTGGATCAATTACTACTTTCTATCTTGTCTCTAGGAATTTTACCTAGCAAAAGGTAAAAACCCAAAGTCCTCACTTAAGCTTAATCAGGACACAAGAGAGACCCATAAAGCAATCCCCAGTTTCACCAATTTATCTCCATTTTAATCTATCTTCTGGGCTCATGCAGCAGTGTTTGGTAACTCATCGGCAGTTCTCATTTGTGATGAGATGTGAATTTCCCATTATCAGTTATGTTATGGTGTCAGACTTCTGCTTGATTATTCCTCCTTACTGATCATCTGTTGCTGTTCTGGGAGAAGCCTCAAAGTCTTGATCTAATTGGAACTATCCATGGGGCTGTGATGCCTGGAAGCTGGGTTCATGGTTGTACACAGGGATAGGTTACTCATATTTCAACCAAAAAAAGAATTAATAAATTCAATGTGTATTCCACTATGTTCTTTTCTTTTTTTTTCTTCTTTATTTTGTATTTATCAAAAAAACAGTAAAAAGAATTTAAAAATGCCGAAGAGTTAACAATAACTATACAGAGGATAATAATCATAAGCATGGCTTATCAAGGGTGGAAATGCAAATAAGATTGCTACACATATATTTTCTTTGTATTCAGCTTTCCCTCTGAATTTTTTTTTCCATCCCTGTATATCCTTACTGAAGGTCTCTTCCCCCTCCCACCACATCTGATCATTTTTCTTCTCTGCAACTCCCCATCCCCTCTCTTGGCAGGGAGCAGACAGTCCTATGGTCACACTGGCCCAATAATGCTTGGATCAGTCTTCACTCCCGGCCAAATCCAGTTTTGTCCCCCCTCCCTCAAGAGTGAGTCCGGTGTTCCTATAGATGGACTGGGGTTTGAAGGGTCAGTCCAGGGTGTTTCTGATCCCAAGCTGTTCAGTGGTTGTGGTTTGCCACTTGGGCATGTTTGGCTTTTTTTCTTGTTTGTTTGTTTAGAGACCGCTAGTGAGTGAGTACATCCCCTGCTTATCTCTCTGAGTTTGTGATACTTCGCTCAGGACACTATGTTCTTTTCTAAAAATAGGTAAGTCATATTCTAAATCTTGGTAGAAAGTCTGAAATGCCAAATTAGGGTGTGAAATTTTCCACTTCTTAAGTTATAGGGTCACGTATTTTCCCAAACCATTCACAAGAAGATGTCATTATTATAAGAGCTTTACTAAAATGAAATGTGCTAATGAACTTTAGAACCATACAAATCGGGGCTGGAGAGATGGCTCATCGGTTAAGAGCACCGTCTGCTCTTCCAGAGGACCCGGGTTCGATTCCCAGCACCCACATGGCAGCTAACAACTGTCTGTAGTTCCAGTTCCAGGCAAAAAAAAAAAAAAAAAAAAAAAAAAAAAAAAAAAAAAAAAAAAAAAAAAAAAAAAAAAAAAAAAAAAAAAAAAAAAAAAAAAAAAAAAAAAAAAAAAAAAAAAAAAAAAAAAAAAAAAA